>PVKN010002729.1:0-40849 GCA_004027915.1 Capromys pilorides
CAGTGCACAATGATTAATTCATTATGAGTAGCTTGTATACACACACACACTCACACACACACACACAATGTACTTGGGGTCTCTCATGTTCCCTTCCCCTCTGCTTCCTCTCTGTTCCTTCTATTTAACGATCACCTTTTCATTTGTAAAATTTTCCCATGGGTCTGGAGGCCATTTGTTCAAATCCCATGTCTACTGGGCCACACATGCTCAGAGGCTATGGGTAAAATTCATTCCAGGCCTCTCTTCTGTCTTCTGGGAGTTCAGGATTTGCACCAATACACTTTGAGCTTCCACATGGTTTTTTGGCTCTGTGTCCAATTTCTCCTTTTCATACGGAGGCTGGTGACATTGCATGAAAGTTCACCTGGCTCCACTGCAACCTCATCTTACTAGTTTTATCTACTATGACTCAATTTCCAAATAAGGTCATCATATGAGGCACAAAGGGTTGTGAATTTTGGAGGATCCAATTCAATCCATATCAGGTACCATGGTTGTCATTACAGATACTTATTTCTTCTTGCATGCAGAGTTTGAGAAATTCAATCACCTGAAGTAACCCTGGAAGAACTACTACACTGGAGACAAATGGAAGATCTCCATTATATTCCTCATCTATAAGGCCAGGATATTTAAAATGATCAACTTCACTATCTATATAAGGTCTTGAATTAAAGGATCCTGCTAGGTACTCATTGCATATAAACATGATAAACACCAAGGTTGAGTTAATCACCAGGCCAGAAGAATCATTTCCTATTAAATATTGATTTAAAGTCTTTTATTTTCATCCACGTGGTCTGTCATGTGCATTTCAGATGAGAGGTGGATATCTTACTGAGGCATTTGCGCAGACCTAGACTTGAAAGAAGAAAACCTTTGATTAGGATATATATATATATATATATATATATATATATATATATATATATGTTTGTTCTTATAGCATTATTGCCTGTGTACTCATATTTAACTTCAGTTAACTTTTCTAAGGCCAGCATCTGTCATGTTATGTGTACACACACTCGCAGAGGATAGAAGCAGCTATTTCAGTGTTTTATGATTTGAGTGGCACTAAAAGACACCTCCTTGCCTCAGAGTGACTCTATCTCTTTAGTCCACTTTGAATTCCCAAACTGTCACTTTGTGCCAGGCAAATATCTTTCCTGCTGCAGTCTTCTATGCAGAAGCCCTTTGTTCTAATTCATTTTTTTTTCTTACACTAAGTATCTTAGTGAAGTGAAAAGATGACAGACTTGGGGATAGGGAAACATGGAAACTACCTCAAGTGCTGCCCCTAATGGTAGGTAGACAGAACAGACTATATCTGTTGGGTCTTATATTACCTCATTTTAAAGATAAAGGGACTGGATGAAAAACACGGCTTTTGATAATTGGCTGATCCAAAGAATTCCTTGGAGTACATACTAAATGATGGTATTTTAGACCCCATTCCAGACTAATCACATAGAAATCTCTGGAGTAGGAACCATCAAGGTTTTAATGCTCACCCATGCCTTCAGTGAGTTCTTAAGAACCCACAACTTGAGCAAATGCCATTTCAGATTATTCCCAAAGACCATTCCTGTTCCAGTTATCTGCAGAAACTAAATAAAGGACGCTGTAGCGATTAACCTACAAGCTCACTTGATTCCTTAAGGCGTTCCACTTAGCTTCAGGTAGGATGGTGTCTTCAGGCATCTGGGTTGGGATGGGTGACTTCTGATGAGCAGACAGTTTGCTGCAGCTGGAGGTGCAGATGTCAGGTGGGACCAAGAAATTGTGGAGAACTTGAGGAGAGTGAAGGCTGCCTGGATAAATTTGGGGGTAAGACAAAAATCTGAGTGTGCATATTATCTATGTGTGTGTACGTATGAAGCAGACTAAGTGTCCAAATTATAGATACATTTATAGAAATTGCTAAAATCATAGTGCAGATCTACAGTTACTGAATTAGAAAGATGCTCATGATGAATTTCAAAATGGAAATTGGCTATGTCTCTTAGACTTCACTTTGGAAAAGGAAATACTCCTTTTGCATTTGAAAGCCATGCACATGAAGCATGGATGAATTTCATTGAGTAGTGAAAGTACAATTAATTTTTATACACTCTTGCTTCTCTTTTTTAAATAAATTAATTTTTAACAATGAGAATTCAGTAGTTTACAGCCATCAACAGCAGTGAAGCTATTTTCAGAGGCAGCTGGGTTACGGGGAAGGTGAGGATGCTGGCTGTTGCTGGATGCCTGAAAGAATCCAAAGAGCGGGTATGGTGGGGAGTGGGATCAGAAGCAATGAACTGACCCAGGTTGCAGAGGAAAGGGGAATGCAAAAGAGGAGGAAAGCAGGGCTACACCAGGAGAAGTCCGCATCTTTCTAGGATCTTATTGTCTTGCACAGTGGCCTCCTGGATTGTATCCTGCACTATGTGTTTTCCTGGGGCTACTGAGGCACCCATAGGTCTACAGCAGGGATAATTGCAGTGCACAGAGCTGTACCGGATTGTTTAAGATTTAACTCCTAGGCCTCCAGTCGCCAGGCTGTGAGCTCGCCTGGGGCTCCCTGCCTCACAGACCCAAGCATTTATTTCTGACGTGCAACCCAGGATTTCAGGGTTGACTAGCAGCTTGAAGGAAAGACACGGGAATGGAGGCTATATATAGCACACAGCAACAAAGATCTCCTTTCTTTCTTTTACCATGAGTTGTATTTCTCTGAAACCCTCCCTGTGTTGTGCAGAAATCAAAAGGGCAAAAGAACAAGTTCTTCGGAGCTGGTTGCAAAATTCCAGGGCTCTGTTTTTAGAGCGAATCTGCCAGCTTCAGAGGAGGTTGCAACCACCCTCGGATTCTAAATCAGCTTGATGGCGGTGCAAATAGATGCAAATGAGGGTCAAATCAATTTCCATAATGAACAGCACAAGCAAAGCGGACTCCTCTTCACCTGACTCGAAATTACTAGCAAATCCAATGAGGGGGAAAAAGAAACAAAGAAAGAAATCGAATGCTAACCTCTTAGTGCCTTGAAAACTGTTGCTCTATGGATCTTAAAAGAGGAAACTGTTAGGTGTGAGAATGACTCTGGGCTTTACTCTGGAATTTAAGCAGAAAAGGCTAATTCTAGCACAACTCTCCTGAGGATTCTGCAGAGACCTGAGCCTAGGCTTTCTTTCTCATGGTTCACCCTTTTATGTGTCAAAGCCCCACTTAATAGCAAATCCTGGTTGGCCTTTCCCCCCTCTTTATTGCATCTACATTGAGATACAATTCATCTGCCATAAAATTTACCCTCTTAAAACATACAGTTCAGTGATTCTTAGTGTATCACAGAGTTATACAATCATTGTCATAATCTAATTTTAGGTACTTTCATGATGCCAAAAAGAAAACCATCCCCACAAACAGTCCCTTCCCCTTCCTCCTTCCTTCATACTCCGACACCACGAGTCTACTTTTTGTTTCTGTGATTTTTCCAGTTCTGGCAGTTTTGTATGAATGGAACCATACATTTTATGGGGTGATTTCACTCTATCTAAAATTTTTCAAGCTTTCTCCATGCTGCAACATGGGTTAGTATTCCATTCCTTTTTAATCAGAATTGACATGAAGACCATAAATCTCTGTCTTACCAGACTGCAGTGAGCACCACTTGTTTTGCTGAAAACCACATGAATTTGGAGATAATGGCAAGGCCTGGTTGTGTTTCTTGTGCATGCAGTCTTTGCCCAGTGTGTTTATATCTTGATTTCCCTATGTTTCAGAAATCAGCTTCATGTGAATGCTGAGATAAGTTGACTCACCTCTATAATTGATGGCGTTCTCATATGCCACAATGCAGAGGCATTCATTTCCAAAAATTATTTTGGTACTTCTGGCACAGCCTATGTTGCCGCATATGGTTGATTTCATCTTTGAAAAACAGATGAGAGTTGCTAGAACTATAATACATATGGGCCATTGACTGAACAATCTGAGGAATTTTTAATTGGTATGAATATAGAATGCAATAATTTAAATGCATCCATTACTTTAAATGCTAAAGCACATGAAGGGAACTAATTCAATGTGTTTTATCTTCTGGAAGGTCCTGAATGCCTTTGGATAACCCCAAATTTCCTCCCATCAAGCTACACTTCCATGAAAGTCATTATCTTTAAGACACATTTGTCAAATGGTTCCCTTATGAATACCCATACTTTGAAGAAATGTGTTTTTCACCAATAATCATGCTCAGTGAATAGAACCTCACATTTAACAGGCCAATAAGAGATAGAACTGAAACTGAGGTTCTTGGTGATGCCGCTGAGGCAGTGCCTGAACCTCTTGGAGGACAGGGACATCGGATTTAGTCTTCAGTTGGGTTCCTTGTTTGGATTTACCCTTACAAAGCATGTTTGATAAATGGGTGGCAAGAACATGGTAGAAATCTATTTTCCTAACAAGCACTAACAAAAGAGGAATCTCTTGAGAGAAAATTTATTTTATTCTAAGGCTGATCTGGGAAATGAGTTTTCTTAGCTTGTGTAGTGTTCCAGAGCGTCAGCAAAGCTTGAAGTAAATTCAAAGATCTGAATGAAGAAGCTCATTAATTCAACTAATACACTATGGTGAAGATGCAAATTCATATCATTGGTTTCTTTGATAAAAGGTAATACATGACATAGAGTTGTCTCTCATGTTAGGCTGTTAGGATTCTGTACCCACATGCACAGGTTTCAGTTCTCCATGCACAGGGAGGAAAATTTGAGAAATGCTAGCAAAAGCGACTTTCTCTTCTAAGCCAGGAAAAAGGTAAATCACTTAGTTTTGCACTAATTTGAATATGTTATTGTGAATCTAACTGAAGAACTATACCAGTCCTTTACAGTGCACCCTACTTCCAGTCGTACATTTCCTTTGCCCCACAGTAAGACCTTGTCTAAGTCACTGTTCTGTTGCTCCTGGGACAAATACCCAACTCACAAGCTGAGGGAAAGAAAAGTTTATTTAGCTCACAGTTACCGGAGGCTTCAACACTGCCCCTGCTTTATATGGTCTGGAGGAGAGGCTGGACAGAATGATAAGGATAATCCACTCCATAGCTCCAACAGAGGCCACTAGGCAGTGGAGGGGGTGGGGGGGCCTCTGATGAACGGTTGGCGCCTCTTAGCCACGCCCCCTCAAGCCCCGCCCTGGTCCTTTGGCCCCGCCCCTCGAACTGTGCGCTTGACAGCCCCATGATTTACATGAGGCTTTGGCGGGGACAACTAAATGCAAACCATACAGACTTCTATAACATATTGGGCAACAAGGCAGAGTCACTATTGTGCCTTTGTGACCAGCCTAACACAAGAGGTTGCAACAATGGCTTTTCTTCATTTTACTCCAGAACCAAGTATCAGTTTGGTACATGAACTGTCACGTACCTGAAATACCCGCAGATCAGGTGACTGACAGTGTCGGGAGAAGCTAGAAGTAGGTATGTGAGGATAAAGTGTGGTAAAGAGTTGAAAGTGGAATTGCTACAAAGGAAAGGCACATGAATTCCCAGGTGGGATTACTGTGGTCAGACCCGTCCACGCCAAGAGCCCCTGTCCCCCTACTTGTGCTCCTTCTTAATAAAGGTAAAGATACCATATTTACAGACACACAGAGGAATACTCAGTAGGACAAGTAACGTTATCAGAGGTCTAGAAGTCTGTAGAAGCAAGTTTGCAAGAAAATCAAAGAAATAAACAAAAAATTTAAAAAAATTGGAACCATAAAGGAGCAGCAACTGAAGGTACTGTTCTGTCAGGCCAAGGGTAAAGCACTTGCCTTCATCCCTCCAAATGGTCAGACTTTGAAATGAATATGCCAATTACATTTTCGATATGGCCAAGAAAATGGGAAGAACAGAAAGCAGCCCTATGTTGGGAGGAACACTGCAAAGCGCAAATCCAAGTCTGTTTCTAACAGCCCAACCTCTTAGCTTTCCTGTTATATTACTTCCTTGGGTATCACTACAAAGACTTCATTTTTATCCATGCATATGTTGTGCCTATATGAGCATTTATTTGGCAAAGATATATTTCTTGGGGATGCGCTTTAAAATTTGGTTTATACATGAAGATATAGATATTTAGATATATGCTTAAATGTCTTCTGCTCACGGGTCAATAATTTGAGTAGGAACCACTTGATCTCTATAAGCATACATTTAAGATGAGTGAAGACTGGTATTTTAGAAGAAACATTTGTGGTTTTTTGCAATTCTTTTCAAATTCCGTTCAGTTTATTGGATACAGACCATGATCACATTCACCAAGGCAATCACCTGCACATGATATACTCTGATTCTTCTTTTTTCTCCAGTGTTCTCCCTTTCCTTGAACCCCGTTCCATGCCTTACATAGAGTTTCATTTGCATTTTTCTTCCTTTCCTCATCCTTCCTCCCAGTTCCCTTTTCTGTTGAATAAACCCTTTCTATTTCACAGAACCTATTACATATTATTTCTCTGATGTGAGACACTGAAAGTGAAAATAAGCAGTTATGCTACTGTTCAAAACATATTCAGTGAAGAAAAGCAGAGATAAAGAAAGGTTTTCCTGGACATCCTCTCTTGTGGTTCATCTGAAGGCATCACGGGTCCTCGTACCCTGTACTGTTTTACCCTGTAAAACTGCTATCATTGTATTTATTTCACTGGTGGAAGAAAGGAGGCCTCAAAATATTAAATTACCTAAAATTTAAAGTTAGAAAAGAGATTTGATATTACCCAATACTAAACTCATGACACCACTGAAGATTACTGCAAGCAGAATGCTAAAGGCAGAAATTATAATCATTTTTTAGGTTAAACATGGTTAAATATGGAAGATATATTTATTTAATACCTCCACAAATGCTTATAAAATGCCTTGCACTATTTTAGGTGCTGGGTAGAGACTTAGCATTGGTCTCAGGAGGAAATTTCATTACTCATGAAAGAGTTCGGGCATAGGCATAGTGTTAGTTAAAATGTGACATGCACAAGATTGAAAGAAAAGAGAGGTAGAATTATGTAAGTTAAGTGTACTTAGCAGGACCTTGAGTAGGAGCTTGTCAGGCAGAGAACAAAAAGGAATGATTGGCCGTTCATACACCTAGAGGGTGCAGTTTTGAGACAGACCCTGGAGAGAAGGCTACTGGCTTATTCCTAGTTCTTTATTTTCAAGGATTTTTTTTTTTTAATACCAGTGAACTGATTCTGGAATATTTTCTATGTCTGATAAGAAACCATTAAAGCTTTCACAGGAAGTGTGATTAATTTTTTATGTGAAGCAGATAATTATATAAGATTTGAGATGACATGTTGCAATATTGATAGAAGGGCATTAAGGGGAATTGTTGAAAGACTAACCATTTTGAAGATATCCCTGAATTCTAGGATAGTCCATAAAAAGGGTAAGCAATTCTTAAGCAATTCTAAATCAGATGTCTCCCCTTTGTCCTACTGTAATTTTTTATGATCCTGTATTTCATCTTTCCCAAAGTATTCCTTCAGATTTTATTTCATTTCATTGTTATCTGTTATTATTATTTGTCTTTTTGAGATAGGGTCTCATTATGCAGTTCAGACTGGCCTTGAGCTCACTTTGTAACCCAGGCTGGTCTTCATAAGGATCCTCTTGCCCCAGCCTCCCAAGTGCTGGGACTATAGGTGTATGTCCCCATGCCTGGTAGATTTTAGTCACCTGTACAGTTCTATTATTTGATCTCTACAATTCCATTAAGGATCACTGAAAAACTCAGACTTTGGATACATGAAATCTTAGTTTCTGGGTGATGTCTTGTTTGGGAATCTTCCCTGAGGCAGAAGAAGAGAATTCCTTGCATGAAGTTGAGAGTTGCAGAAGTGAGGAAAGTTCCCTTATGGGTATGTCCTATGTGAATCACATTTGGTGAAGCTTCCAATGCCTTTGACTGCTGGCTCGGGATCTCAGATGGCTGGCGCCCAAACTGCTCACCATGCACAGCAGACACCATCATCCATTGATCTCTCCAACTCGCAGGAGCAACATCATTTTTTGCTGTTTGGCATGCCACAAACTCATAACAAATTATTCAGAAAGAAAAAGTGTTCCTGGGGGTGAGATTGTGGGAAAAGAACAATCAGAGTTAGAAAACACACTTTATCTCACATTTTCCGCACTAAACTGGAGTCCTTTCTAGAGATCTGAATTCTGTTCTTGACTTTCTGTAGCTTATTTTATGACCTTGGCTAAGTCAATTAACCTTTCCATTCCTCAGGTTGACCTCAGTAAACTCAGGATAATATATCCCTGCTTGCCTGGCTTCCAGGCATGTGAGGTTGAAAGGGTTAATAGGCGAAAGTTTAGAAAGTATCCATGGCACTGTTTATCAGAAAGCCTACAGTTTGTTGTGATAGGCAATCTATGAGTGAGCCTGCTAGATAGTAGGGAGCTATGAAACCTTCATAAGAAAGATTATTGGGTACAGTTATCTCTTTCCCTTGAAAGCCCTCAACTTACAGGTCAAATGAACACCTCTGTACCTGGCGACATTCAAGGTTACAGGAAACACATACCTTACTGCTGGATTGCAGCAAATCAGTTAATTACAGGGCAACCTGTTCTTAACAGCCCCTGAAGGCACTGGCTGACCTTGTACCAGAGCTGTGAAAAGACACTTTCTTGACAAGGAAAGAGCCAGACTTGGGAGTCTATCCTTGTACGCAGGTATTTACAAGGGTAGCTAAATGCAGCAGTTACAATTTCCTTTGAGAGTCACCACACCTCCTCTCTCCCAGTGATTTCTCAAGGCTGTCTGGAAAGGACATTAGCACAGAGGTTGCAACTACCAAGCAAGGGGAGTGTGGTGATGGTACAAGAACCATCTTATCACAGACAAACAAGGGGTGTTGAAACATAGAGTAACCTTCTCGGAGACCAGGACAACAAGGAGGGGGATTTGTTTTCAATGTCGTATTGAAATCACATTGGCTTCACTGCTATAAGGGAATAATAAAAAAAAATATATCACTTGGCAAAGGCTGATCAGTACACTCAGGTTAGGAACTTACTTGGCGGTATCTGCTAAGATTATGCTGTCCATGCTCTATGACTCAGCAATTTCACTTTTTAACACTAAAGAAATAATTAGTTATGCATAAATAACCATGAATATGAATAGGCATTTCAGGGCCCTTTTGTAATTTTTAAACAGGCAGGAATAAGTAAATAAGCAACAAAATACTCATACTACAGAATATAAAAGGGTCCCTTTAAAATGTGGCAGACGTGTCCAATCATGAGTAAATTCTGTTTGTCTTTCCTCTAAAATTTACTTCGATTCTATCCAATTGTACCACAAGTAAGGTCCATCATCCCAGTCGACATATTTTCCATGGATCAGGACCTAGCGATAGCTTTTTCTTTTTACCTCTTGGACTTCCTCTGTTTCCCCCTAAAGTTTGTTTTAAACTCAGAAGTCAGCATTTCACATAGATGTACAGATGATCACGCACTACAAGGCTGCTCAACACAACTTAGAACAATACCAGAGGTTCTCACTTGGGCCTACAGGGATGTAGGCAATTTAAGCCCTGGCTGCCTCTCCAATGCTACGTATTGGGTACTAAATAAAACATTGCTGAATCGGTGCAGTTGGGGCCTAAATGTACTGAAATGGAAAGATCAGTTATGACACACAGTCTGTACTGTTGATAACCTGATTGGCTATCCATTGTAAATGCCTACATTAAAATTCTAGCATCAAATCCAAGTTTTTGGCAGTGTGGTCTGGTGCAGATTAGCAAATTCTATGTATCTTAAATTTCTTGTCTAAAACATGGAATCATTAATTTAATCTGTTGAGGACTGAATGATTAATTCACATAAAGCTTACTATTATTGGTGTCCATTAGTACTGTTTGACAGCTACATGGACTCTCCACGACTGTTGTGCTTGACTCTTTATATTTTCGTCATTGTATTTGTTGTGGGTTTATTTTACATGATGTAATCAGAGACTTATCAATAAGATGGTTTTAGTAGAGACCTAAAGACTGAAACTTTAGATCTCTACCACACAGCCTTTTTTTTTTAAATCTATTTAGCACAGAGTCTACAGGGCCTCACTACACAGATCAGACTCATAGTGCTCCTCCTGTTTTCAGGCTCCCGAACACCAGGATTATAGGTGTGTGCCACCATGCCCGTCTCAATCACTGTCTCATAGTACCCTGGGGGCAGGTCTGGGAAGACACACAGAGGATCTAAATCCAGTCTCTGTGCTTGCCCAAGCAGGTGCTTTTATCTGCTGAATTATCTGGCTGGCTCTACCACACAGCTCTTAAGATGAGAATATTTAGTCAGAGGAAATCAAGGAAATTCACTGAGCTAGGAACATTGCTGAAAGCTCTACATAAAATCGTACCAATGAAGCAAAGACTTATGATGTGGGGAAGATATAAGCAGAAGCAAAACAAAACAACACCGAAGACTTAAGGCTCCAGGAAGTAGTAACACAATATTAAAAACAGTGGGAAAAAATGTATCTCTAAGTTTTCTGTCTGTGCTAATCACTGAATGTTCACTGTGAGGCAGGACACATTTTCCTTGTTACAGAGTGACCAAGAAGAATAAAGATGAGAGGTTGCAGAGGAAATAAGTAGGGGATGAGTTAGAAATGTGACAAGGTGTGGTGGGGGTACACAGATCCCTGAGCACCACAGTGAAGATTTGAGGTTAACCGTGAATGAGCAGGAAGCTGTTGGAAGGCTTCACGTAGGAAAAGGAACATTCTAGAAGGCTCACTAGGTACAAACAAGGCTTTACCTGCTGAGGGAACAGCAAGTTCATGGGGTTGAGTGATACTGCTGGCTTGCAAAATAGTTGAGGGCTTCTATTCTAGTGGTAGACATGACAGGCCTCACTGCTGAATTGGAAGTTGCATATTAGAGAGGTAGTGAAGTTCAAGATGACCTCAAGGCTCCTGTCTGCATAATGATAAAGCCGGATTGCTGCTCACTGCGTTGCCTGACTAATCATGGGAGAAAGAATTTGGTAGCCAAGGTGCAGCCAGAGATTCGGTCAAGAATTTGTTGTTGATATACAATTGGAGAAGTCAAAGGGATGGGAGGAAATAGAGTCTCAGACTGGGAGAAAAGCCTGGAAATGTTGAACACTCCACATTGACTTTCTACAACTCAGTCTTGGGAAAAACTTACGATGGAAAAGATAAGAAGTATGATCAAAAATACAGTGAGTGCTTAAATTTTTAAAATGTATTGCAAAAAATGTATTGCAGTAAAAGACACATTGATATTAATTCTCCTGAAAACCCACCTCATATAGCATAAGCACATGTATTCCATTATTCTAGAAAGCCATCCCAGAAGTCCTTTCTGTCAGTTTCTCTTGGCACTGTTGCATGTCCCTCAATGTCTTCAATCTCTAAAACACTCAAAATATTCATGGTCATTTTGACTTTGAGGAAGATCCAGAAGACATACAGAGCCAGAGTTGGTGAATCAGGAAAGTGAAGACACACTGAAATATATCGACTAGACTGCCTTTCCACTGAATACCATTCAAAAGCAGCATTCACCCTGTTTTATATTACACTTCATAGAGACGCATACAAAGGAAAATTTCCAAAATTGCTTCAGAATATGAGAAGAAGTATGAAATAAATGTGTTCAAAATGAGGTTGTGCATTTTGAAGTGGATTAATGATGATGCACCATTTATTATATTGAATTTTTAAAATTTAAATGTTCATCATATATTTTGACATCAACCTTGTATGCTAGAAAAAGGGCATCTTAAATTTTTCTCTTCCTTCTTTCCCTCCTTCCTTCCTTTCTTTCTTTCTTTCTTTCTTTCTTTCTTTCTTTCTTTCTTTCTTTCTTTCTTTCTTCCTTCTTTCTAATTTTTCCATTCAAAATAGTACCATTCTGCAGGGAAGTAGAGCAGCAACTGAGTAACCAGAGAGGGGATGAAAACTCAGAATTGACAAATGATTAGAAATATCTGATGTGAGGAGAGATTAAGAAATGATTAATAGCCTTTTTCATGATGTGAGACTTCAGTAGGCAGTACCTAACAACAATCATTTTAGAAGAGAGGATACAGATATAAAACATATACGACTTCAAATAATCCAAAGAATACAGTGCTGATATCTCAAAGATACATTAGACATCACAGTATGCTACTTATTCTTTTTAGCTACCATGAGTCTTGAAGATGTTTTGTTTAACTCCCATGGTCTCTCTCTACTAGGTAGCATGCTAGGTACTGTTGCTCGTGACTACCATACATAGTTTGTTGGATCCCTATGTTTCCATGCTGCTGTTTGTTTCTCTGTTTCTCAACTGAAAAAACTGGGAATCAAAAGCATGCAGTTATTATAATAGGGACAATCCTGGACCAGGTTTTTACAAAGTTTTTGCACAGAGAATGAAATGGCATGAGAAGAAAATGGCAACCCTTATACATTGGGAAAGATTAAAGCGTTGTAAGCATGATATTCATCAGGCCTTCTCATGCTACTATAATTCTGAAAAACAGTTCTTAGTTACTTGTACCTACAAACTATTTCTTTTCTGGATTATTCCTAGATCTCTTCTCTTGATCAAGACCAGGAAGAATATATTTTGGGACCTGTCTCTTTTGGTTAGGTTAACCCTGAGAAATGATGTATGTAAAACTCACAGTGATTCCCCTGTTTTCAGCCACCCCAGAGCTGGGATTACAGGTTTGTGCCACCAAATCATGTCCCCATGGCTGGCTCAGGGCTCCCAGGCACGGGGCCGATGTGGCATGTAGTGCAGGGAATCAAATCATGCACTTAGTCTGCTGAGCTATCTCTCCAGCCCTGTCCATAACTTTTAATGATGTTTCTCTCAAAATCTTCTTTCTCTGCAGTGTCATTCAGCTACAGGCATTTGATGCCATCATGAATTTCCGATTTCTTATGACACCCTGGGCTGGGATATAGAGTTTGATTGATGTGCTGTTGTTGGTCATGCAAACATGACTTCACCGCTAACATGATTTCGATTTGATAGGTGATGCCTCAAGTGTTTGTCATATGAAAAAGCCCTGGTGACGCAAGCTATTTCCTTGTCCAACTTTAGCTTTGTCCCTTGCCCCAGTGTTATGGTCAACCCTTTAGCATTAGATGATTTGTGTAATACTGATCTCTGTTCATCTGCCTTTGTTCTCCTTAACTTTCCCATTGTGTTCCAATACTCCAAACACATCTTGTATCAAAGGAGGCTTAGCAAGGACCCACTGCTCTCCAAATGAGAACTTGGTGCCCATTTCTGAGAGCAGGAATTTTCTAAAGGGCTATAAATCACAGCCCTTTTTTCCTACAAGCTGAGTTCCCACAGTGCCATCCATTCAAAATACACAGTTCTGCTGAGAGAGCACCATGGGCTATGTCGATGTCTCCATATTAGATACTTCGCTGTGAACTTTAATCTGTGCTGTGGGCTTCCTGTACCTGCAGATGGATGCCTCAGATAATGAGTTGCTTAGACTTCTAGGCAATTTTTAATGAGGAGTTTCTTCAGCTGAGTCATGCTTAGTATTTTGACAATGATACATTAATGACAACAACAAAGAGTTTCATTCCACGAGTGCCCACTGTGCTAGGCTTGTGCTGAGGTCTTTATAAACATTATTTAGTCAACAGCCTTATGAGTATAATTATCACCATTTTTAGAAAAGAAATTGGCAGAAAGTTAGTAATTTGCTGAAGATTATATCTCTACTTAGCGATAGGGACAGGAGTCAAAGCCAAGATTTCATTTTCAAACCTGTGTTTATTAAAAAAATATACTACTTTCTCAGATATGTTTAGGAAACCCTCTCACAGTGAATTTGCTTGTGTTATCCTTAATCTAAATTTAAACGGCATCTGCCATAGAAAACACCACTGCTTTGTCAGACTTTATCTGCACAATCATTTGCTAATCATTTACTGAGCACACAGTGTCTGATTGTGCTTAACAAAGGAAATGAAAATAAAAAATGGAAATACATAATCTCCAACTTTAAGGGACTCCTGGTTTTTAAAGAGGTGAAAACACAAGCAAGGATATAGAGAATATAATGTTCACAACTACAGGTAGTCAGATGGTTAACATGTTCACGCCTTTAAATTAGTGGAAAGATCAAGAGGACATGGGATGCACTATTAATTTAGTGCTGCAAGCACAGTGTGTCTCTAAATAGCACAGCCTGTGCCCATTGTAGGTGGGTGTTAGTGACTGTAGTAGGTACAGTGGGGCAGGTAAGCCAAGCAGCACTTCTGTCTTTTGTAAGTGATGGTGCTCACTTTAGTAAATCAATTCAAATTCCCCAGCCAGGTGGAGAATTGATGACAATCTGGAGGGATAATTAGATTACCCCAGATCACAGCGGCATGTTCTGATCACACTCAAGATCTCCTGGCAAATTATCAGTGTCCCAGCTCAGATTTAGCACCAGGATATTGGATGGGAAGGCCCTAGTCATCTGCAAGTTTTGAACCAGTAGCTGCTGCCATGAGAAGTATTGACACCTAGCCTTGAAAGCGTATGATCAATAAGTGGTTCAACACATGCGTGCTGTAGAGACAAGCGGATATCCTCAGGCAACATGGACCATAGCCAGCCAGAGAGGAAAGAACTATGGAGATGGCTGGCTGTGACTTTGCCAGATACTTGTGAGGATGCTTTTGTGTTAGGAACAGGGATCTTGGACTGCGAAGGACTTCACTGCATTCCCAGGGATGTCTGAAATAAGATACAGTGGAGAAGATGAACTATGCATCCTGCACTGGTTCTGGATATATTTCCATAATTTTAAGTGTCTGTTCAAAATGTCAGTCTATTTCAGTTATTACTTGAAGAACTAAGGACAGAAATTTACATCAAGATTTGGATATGAAAGGAAGAAGGAAACTTTCCTATGGGACAGGATGGGAATGGGTAAGAGAGAATGCATCCAGAGGGAGAGATACAAATGCATGGTGTGATGGGAAGAGATTCAAGCAAACAGGTCAGCAGAGCAGACATCATCAATAATTCCAGAATATTCCTTTCCCCAAAATCGAGTATTTCACTAAGGGCTAGTAAGTCTCTAGAATTCTCCCTCAGACAATAGGAAAGCCAATCCTGTTTTAATTATCAATCCTATCAGTGAGTTTATTTTATTATTTTATTTTTTGTATTTGAGGGAAATGTCTACAGGGTGTTCAGGGTCTCACTAGTAGATGGGATTCGGTAGTGATCTTCTTGTTTTCAGCCTCCCAAGAGCTGGGATTACAGGCCTGTACCACCATGCTCAGTCTCAATTGCCATCTCAGTGCGCCCTGGGGGTGGGGTGGGCACAGCAGGCTAGAAGGTCGAACCTCTGCACCCTGTGCCTGCTTGCAGGTGCTTTAATCCACTGAGCTATTAGGTTGGCCCCTATCAGTGAGTATAAGACCCAAGGCTTCATGGGGAAAAAGTATACTTTTGCCACGGATGATAGAGAGGGATGATAATTTAGAGCCACTTCTTTGCAAAAGGCAGCACTAGCCTTTCAGAAATCTTATCATTTTCTCGCCTCTACCCAGATCCCACCTTGTTCTGAGGTCCCATACTAAAATCCTAAAGAATTATGTTTGCCTTTTAAGTACTACTGTGTCAGGGCCACTGGAACCTGTGGCAAAACAACTGTCAGTTACAGACGGAGTAAATCTATAGTTGTACTGTTTATCAATGATGCTTAAGTAATTAGTATTTGCTTATTTTTAAAGAGAATAAAATTAGTAAAAAATTAGAAATGATACAGAATTTTAGTGGCAATTCTTTTTTCTTAAAAGAGACAGAGAAATGTATTTTATTGTTCCTTCATTCTAAATTCTTTATTGAGAATAAACTGTCTGCTAGGCATGGATAAAACTGTACCAGCGTAATCCTGATCTTCCAAGGATAGTAGTGAGACAAGGACAATAACGTTAATATGAGTTCTGTATTTTGGTAAGCCTGAAAGTTTTTGGATATTAGCATAGAGACAACGTCACAGTACTCATGGCCAAGAGTAACATCGTAGGAAATGTTCTAGTCAGGGTTTTACTATTCTGTTGTTGCTGGGACAAATATCTGCCACACAAGCTTAGAAGAGGAAAGATTTATTTAGCTCACAGTTCCTGGAGGTTTCAAGACATTGTACCTGCTTTATAGGGACTTGGGGGGAAGGGGCGCTGCCGAGTCCAGGATGATCTGCTCCATACCTCTGTGGGTACTGTCACAGTAATGGTTCAAGCCCCTCTTGACCACACCCCCTCAAGCCCTTCCCCTCAAGCCATGTGCTTGACAGCCTCATGATTTACATGAGGCTTTGGGGGGACAACTAGATATAAAACGCAACAGGAAAGGAGCAAAATGATCCTGAAGTGAAAGCTGAAGAATGAATCCTCATGGGTATTAGGTTGCACAGGCTAACACTAAAGTGACACAGTTTGAAGGCTACCAAGATAGGCCCTTGCTCTAAAGTGTCTTAGCTCTCCTTTAAGATACAAGCAATTCAGGAAATTAACATAATGATGAGGCTGAAAATGATTATTAGCTGTGATGTGTGGGGGAGATGTGAGTGTAGAGGTCAGAGATGGAAAGGGATCTCTGTGGGTATCAGTGTGGCCAACTTATAAATGGCTTAATTTGGATGCCCACTGTCATATTTTGCCATCTGCTTTTAGAAAATTTCTGTCCATTATGTAAAACATCTGATCATGGGGTGGTGCCTGCAGGAATGGAAACTTGTTCTTATGGAAACTTCATGTGCTTCATCTCAAGTTGAACCTCAGAGTGAGACTACACTACACGTTCATGCTGTTTGCCACTTGGCGATTTTAATCTATCAACAGATGTCAGGGTAGAGCCCTTTGTACAAGGAGCTTGTGGAAGAAGACAGGACTAAGGAAAGCCAGCTCTTCAGAGACTCGTGGGGCACACACCTTCCAGTCTAATCTTTATGGTTGAGTAGGAGACTCACAGCATATTTTCAGACTTTTTCTTTGCATGTGGAATCTGTTCCTCCTGAAACTTCAAAATGTACAGATTTCCCCCAAATGAGATGTAAGTCTGTTGAGTTAATTATCATACAATTATAGCAATGGAAAAGAAAACCCAAATCAAACATGAACAGCTTGTCTAACTATTAACCAGGCAATGGTGAACCATTACTTTTCGCTGACTTGCGTGATCCATCATAGACTTTGGGCCTTCTGTGAGCAAATGTGTAAAGGAAACCAGAGTTATTTAAAACAGAGAGGCCTGACCACGTGGGATCTTGTGATTGTCTTTAAATTGTTTAGTCATTCTATTTTACTGTTACGAGGTTATGACAGCCTTCCTCCTTCTTCCCACTTTCTCTATGGGATGAGGAAAAATGGGCAGGACCTCATGCAAAAGGAAGTTGCCCAGGATCTGACCCACGGACACAGTGATTTGCTTGAAAACATTTCTGTTTATATATTCCCTTAAACTACTAAAAACCATTAGAAGTCACATGCCTCTGGCCAAATTTTCTGCCTAGGAAGATCCAGAGTCCAAAGGATCAAATTCAGGATATCTTTAAACACTAGTCTGATGTGAGCTAGCTTCAGGTTAATTCTAGCTGCAGCCAATATACCCTCAGCCAAATACAGAAAGACTCAGGCGTGGCATAATAAACTCCCAGTTTACAGTCTGAAATACAAGAGGTCAGTTGGTATCAAGACAGTAGTATAAAAATAGGGCTTGTTCAGTTCGAATAGGACTAGGTTTGGACAGGAAAGGAAAAACAGAAAGGGTACAAGCTGTCAGACAATGTGACACTGCTTTGGATGTTAGGTGAGAAGGTCATGCGTTTATTTTATCCACAGGCAGGTAGAAAGTACAGCTCTAAGCATTCACTCATTCGAACCCCTTCTCATCTAGTTTGCCTTGGTATCACCCATAGGGGACTCCAGACCAACTGCTGGTCAAGAAGGCAGGACCTGCATTTTGTGTGGGACTTTGTGGGGTCACATACACAGTCAGCATCAAGGCTGATTGAGCATGGTGCCGATTCATCTGTCTTGGGCTTTGACAGAGCAGGGTATTTAGAAATGGAAGTGGCAGATTTAATTCTGCAAACAGAGGCTTAACTACTGCAAATGAGCTTTTTCACTGACAAAGAAGTAAACATAACATTTTGGTCTGCTGTTGTTTCCTGGTAACTAGAGTCTGGGCAAAGGGAGGAGGGGAAGGCAAAGTGGGGAAAGGCGAGGTACGTCCAAGCCCATGGTGTTGTTCAGCTTCCACAGCAACCACTGATGGAAAGCACCCCAAAGGCCCTATTTGTAAACAAACAGCCTGTTCCCATGAAAATATCAGTCTCATAAGACCAAAATCAGCAGGCATATTGTGTCCTTCTTTTCTCCACTTCAGCCTTCTGCTACCAAGAAGAGAAAGGCAAATATTTCAGGGATAGGAACCAATATTCCAGGATGCTTTGAATGTCAAGGCTTTCTTTCCAAGCTTATCTTGTTTCTTGTAGGACTTTTTTAAAAACTGAAAATTAGCTTTGGAAGCAATCCCAAGTAGAGGTTTGCATGGAAAGCAAAATGCCAGGAATTAGGAAGCTTAGGAAAAGTGGCCAGGTCAAGAGTGGAAAAACGTCAAGCTAAAAAGTCCCAAAAGAAGAAGCATGTCAATGTTTTGTGGAGGTATGTAGTGCCTGAAGTAAAAAAAAAAAAAAAAAAAAGAAAGGTAGAGTGGGTGTGGTGGTGCATGCCTAAAATCCTAGTTCTTGGGAAGCTGAGGCAGAAAGACTGCCAATGAGTTTGAGTCCAGACTGATCTACACAGTGTGCTCAAGGCCAGCTGGAGCTATATAAGCAGATCCTGTCTAAGAAAAGAGAAAACTAGGAGTTCAGAGGCCAAGAAAGAAAGATGGAACACAATAGAGCAAGAAAAGGGTTAGAAAATATTAACCATAGGGGTCTCAGGCTGGGGAAGAGCAAGCGCCATGGAGGATTCTAGGACTGTAGGCACCTCTAGCCAAGACTCTTGGCCTTGAATCACATTTTATTTTTTTCTCTCATCTTTTGCCTATGTGAAATATATCAAAGGTAAAGGATAAAAAGTTATTGCATGTACTCCATGAGAATGTTTCCCTAAGGAAGATGGGAAGTAAAGACTTCTTAGTAGAACAGATTGGCTTTGTAGGGGTCCACATTTAAACCATCTGTTCAGGAAAGGAAATGACTGGTCTTTGGGTAGAATGAAGAGTCAAAATGGTCACACGAATGTTTCATCCTTAGCGTGAGATAGAGTGGGATGGGTAGGATTATCATGGACTAATTTTTTCTATCGAGAAACAGGGCAGCTTGTCACTGCCTTGTTTCCATTGCTGTGACTCTAAGTTTTCTTGTACTAGAATAAAATAGGCAAAATTGAGCTTATCCTGATGATCCACCTTGGCAATATATGATAACGTGGGGGACAAGAGTTTCTAATGACTTTGATAAATTTTGTATCAAAGATTGTACCAAACATTATTTTTCTGATGCAATCATTGGTTAAAACTGAGGGAGCTATTTGCTAAACTGATTTTTGGAAAAAGGGTACAATTTCCTTGGGCTATGGCTAAGCCAGAACTTTGAAGAATAGGAAAAGCTATTCATAATAAAAGTATGAGGATGACAAGCACCTCTAAAGTAGTTTTGGATGTCTTCTCATGTCCACTGAATTTTTTCTAGCCAATACAAAGTCACTGAATGTAGGAACTTTTCCCTTCCGATATTTTCAATAATGAATAACAAAAAAATTATGTAACACAGGCAGATAGGAGCTCTTCTTCTTACCATCTATTTTCTGTATGTTTCTGTACAATAGCATAGGACTGTTCTACTTAACATTTCCATTTTCTAGAATATTCTTTATAATTTTGGATGAAGTATTTGATGGAGTTCTTTTTCCTTGTCCTGGAGAAGCAGAATTTTGTCCATTCTTATTCTTCTAACAAATAATGAATAGTCTAACAATGTATTTAGGTTTCTCTAAGGTAGCTTTGCAATAAAACAGCAGTGTTGAGATAGCAACATTTAGACATTGAGTACATGCTGTGCCAGGCAATATACTTCACTTTTACAAGCCATGGTGTCTTATCTTCATGGAAACTATGCCAGGTAGCTATTTCTATAGTTCTTTAACAGATGAAGAAATCTGGGCTCAGTGCAGTTACTTCCTCAAATTTACACACAGCTAGAAAGTGGCAGAGAAGAAAGCGAATGTAAGAAAGTAAAGAACTGAGTTGATCCTACTGAAATAACCATTAGTCTATACTGCCTCCTTCCATGGTCACTGGGAGACATCTGACAGAATTTGTAAATACATATTTGCAAAATTGAAGTGAATTCAAAATTGAATTGAAACTATCTTTTCAGGCTGTTCAACCTTTCTGAATCTCCACATAGTTGCTTTAAAAATTTAGATAAAATTTCTAATATGATTATAGAACTAATTACATGATAGAAACAATAGATGTCCAGTAAGTTGGCATAGAGTAGAAACACTCTTGCTTCCCTCACATATGGCGGTGTGCACTCCATCAGTTTAGCATATAAAAAGGTAGACTGGAGGACCTCTTCCTGGAGAAGTACATCAGATGCTTCTTTCTTTGGTCACTTTCTTTAAACACCGTGGAATATCAGTATGCTTAACTTATACCTTCCCATTTAATAACTTCATTTTCTCTTTTTCATATTTTTATTTGGGACTAGGCCCTGACAACATCACAGCATGTAACCACCACCATATGCAAATGGTAGGATCATTTTTGGAAGTTAACATTGCCTATGGCTGGTCCTTCCTTTCCACCAACAGATTTTATTTGTACTGATCAAGTGTAGTGGTACCAATTGCAGGGCCATGACAAGTGATCTTGGGTTTCTCTTCAGCCTGTAGAGAAGGGCAAATGGGGTGTATTGTCATTCTGTAGATAGTGTAGGAGCTGCTATTGCTTACTTAATTTGAAGGGACATCTCATAATTCTGACTAAATTGGAATCACAAGTCAGATACAATTTGGGAATAAATTATAGTGATCATATCTTCCAGAGGCTTTGAAAGAATAAGTTTTGCCACAATTGATAATGGGTGTTGATGAAGGCTCCTTTTTTTTTTTTTCTTTTTTTCAAGAGGTGAGAGTTTCTGGGATCCAATGACAGAAATGATCAATTCTTCACAAACTAAAAAGATTCATGATTAAGAAGGTTCAAACAATATTAGTGTTCAATGAAGTAGTATGGAATTAGAGTACTTTTAGGAATATTTTAGGAAGGTGTGATGGATATGCAAGAAAATGGTGACACCCAATAATTGGGTTGTAATATCAACTGTAAAGGTGAAAAAAATTACATGCAGGCATTAGGTAATTATTCCTTGCAGGGACTGTGTTAAACACCTCAAACATTACATTATATGATTCTTACAACAACCATGTAGATTATATTCACAATTTAATCTGTTGTTCATGAAGATAAATTCATCTTACGGCATATGGCTAGCATAGTTCACAACTTGAACTCATCATTTATCAGAGCTCAAGATCTCTGTACTCCATCTATAAATCTTGTTTCCTGCTTGAGAGCTTTAACTCTTCTCTATCACACTACTGTTATCACCATGCTGGTTAGACTGAGACTCCTGAGCATTTATTTAAGATACAAAATATCTTAGACAAATAAGATAATGCAATGGATCAATGTCACTCAGGAGATGCAGAGTAGAGCCTAAGCCATGTGAATATGAATGGAAAAGCAATTGAAAGAGCACATTTGAGTTGAAGACTTCTCATAGACCTGCTTCTGGGTCCACATGGGGACTGTGCTCTGCCTTCTCCTCTGTGGTTCTTCATGCAGAGGCTGCGCATGAGCTAAGACACCATCTCAACAGCAGTCATGAGAACATAGCTCTTTCTTGGGCCACTACTCTTTGCCAGGCAGTATGCTAGACATTTTAGCAGCAATGCACTAACTATTCAAAACTTTTTCACTATTAAGGCAGAAGTTAGGAAAACTAACATTTGCATCAAGTAAGTTGTGCAGAACTACATATCTAGAAAATGACAGAGTTGAGCTGAGTCTGCCCAACTTCAAGAGTTTAACTTGTTATAGTTTAGACTACTCATTGTATAGATACCAAAATTTACCTACTGTTTGCAAGACGAAGGACAAAAGAAGAATAAGAAGAGATCTTAATACCCAGAGTTTCTATCTTTTAGATTTCAGCCATTTCTCTCCTATTCAGAGAGACAGCTTGATAACTCTTTACACAAGACTTGTCTTTTTGCTTATCCTACTCTGTTTTGCTGAGTACAACCTTAGAGAATCAACACATAGTCTGTAACGCTCAATAGTGGGCTATCACCTCAAACTCCATCCTCCTATCATTTGGCCTGTAGGTGAACAGGGATCATTCTATCTTGAATCATGACACTTTAACACTTTGTACGATTCCAATTTAGTAATTTCCTTATATTTCTTATAGAAACAATGGAAATGAGAGTGGTTAAGGATATTTTGACCACTGGGCATGAAGAAAAGCTGGAAAGATAAGCAGGAAGCAATGTGTCCTGCACACATAGATGAACACTATCCTCCTACTGCTTCTTTCTGCTGTACTGTTGCCTGCTCAATAAGGAAAGACTAAAACAAAATAAAGAGCAAATCCCTAAGCCCTTCAAATAGACATCCTAGTTGGCATTATCTCATTCAACTTCTGTCCTTCTACTAGTTGAGGATAGAGTGAAAATTCAGAGGCTGACTTGTGTGGGTGTCTGGAAAGTTCATGCTTAGCATGGGACCCTTTGTCATAGGAGTTTTGAGTTCTTGAGTGATGCTGCATACCTAGAATGATGTTTCATAGAGTAAGGTGGAAATTCCCTATGTCTGCCTTTTTCTTTTAAGGCTTAGAAAATGCATAGTAAATAGTCAGTAAGTACAGATGATGCGGGCGCTAACATTACTTGAAAAAGCGAGTAAAGTTTTGGAAAAATACTTAGTTCACTGCACTGTCAATCCTTAGTCTACTGGCCTATAGTTTCCACTAAACTGAAAAATTACTCTGACATATGGATACAAATAAACGAATCATTCTTGTCCGTTCATTTGTTTACCTATTCAGGAAGGGGAAATTTGAGTGATTTCTATGTAAAAGTCATGGATGTAGGCCAAGAAAAATACTGCTGTGGATTAATAGACACAGTTTCATCCTGAAAAGAATATACAGTCCGGTCTAAAATAAGAGAATAGGGGCTAGGGAAATAGCTTAGTAGAATGAGTGCCTACCTCACAAGCTCAGGATCCTGAGTTCAACTCCCAATAGCACTAAATAAATAAATAAACAAGCAGAAAAATGCAATTTTAATATTAAATTACAGAAGGAAATTATTGAAGTCCTGATCACAAAATGAAAAAAATTATCTCCATGATAGTCTTTATCTGATCTCTGGTTCTTCTCCTTTATCTAAATATTCTCCATGTTTTTATTCTTCCAGTAGTTCTTTCCACCATTTTCTATACTTCCCATATATAGTAAGCATATGATAATGCACACAACATTAACTTCCTAGCATGCCTATGTGTCAGTCATTGCATAGTGGCTCCAAGAATGTCTTGTGCTATGTTACATACTTAACAGAAAAAGACAATGTTTACTGGATAATATTTGCACCAAAGGTTTTCATGTAGTATTCATTTAAATTACATACATCCCTAGAAAGTTGATACTATTTTTATAGGTAAGACATGCATCTGGTCAGTATATTTATTCAGATATCATCCCAGTTGGTTTGGTTCCTGGTGATAACTCTTAACCACTGGGCACCAGAGAATTTATACCAGCATAGAGCAAATGTACATTTGAACCTACCAGAATTCAATGCATATACAAGACAAATCATTGTTTAGTTATTAATATGGATTCACAGACATAATAACAATAGACATGTGTGTATAAGATCCATTTTCTATTTGCATCAAGGTTTAAAAAGCTTGAAAACCAGATAGGGTGATATGGCATGTGTTTGTAATCGCTCAGAACAGTGGGAGGTTGAGGCAGGAAGAAGACAGGTTTGAGACCAATCTGGAAAAGTTAGTGAGTTGGCATGACCATGTCTCAAAAACAACAACAGCAGCATCAAAAACCAAAAAGGGGGCTGGAGAGACAGCTCAGCAGCCTAAGAGCCTGCCTGGCAAGTACTGCATGTCAAGTTGGCCCAGGCACCCTGGGAAGGCCATACTGGCTGCTGAAACCAGGCATGGTGGTACATGCCTGAAATTCCAGTGCTGGGGAGGTTGGGAGAGCAGGGTCACTATGAGTCTGAGCTACAAGGCAAGACCCTGTGCCAAGTAAACAAACAAATAAATAAATGATTTAAAAAAAATGATGAATAGGGTTTGTAGCTCAATACAAAGACCCTGGTTTAAATTTCTACCACCAGAGACAACAGTGGCATGAAAACCACTACTTCTAAACTACAGAAACCCTTAAAACATAAAGTGGTAGAAAACCACTCTTCATCCCAGCTATTGTTGCTCTTTAATGATGGAATTTGGTGGAAAGGGATAATGCTAGAGTGGTTATACATTTGTAGCTCATGAATTTTTGGAATTAAAGACAACTGAGTTCAATCCCCATGTCTACAACCAAGAATTCTAGAAAATGCTGATCAATCTTGTTTCTTCCATGACATTGGTAGGGTTTTCTTGGCAGGGTCATTGGAAAGAAATATATTTATGTTGCTCAATGTATCACTGATACTTAATGATCATTGTCATTAGTGCCTTCTCTTTTTCTATTCCACAATTTATATGCTACAGACTTTAGACCCTCTTTAAAGAAATTTCCAGAGATTACACATATACTGCTGGATGTAAATGTCATTTCAATGAATTTGTATGGGCTAGAGTGACTGAGAAATAAGCCCTGCAGTTCCTCAGAAAATAAATAATGGAGTAACCACTAGAGGTGTCCTAGGAATGAGGATCTTCTGTCATACCTCCCGAAGTAGAGAAGAGAAAAGGACAATGAACAAGGCTCGTGCTAGGGACAGAATCCATGGCCCCCAGTAACCGCCGTGATGTTTTTGAAGGTGAAGCTGTTGTGCAGAGTCACATGTTGGAAGGTCTCATTGAGCCTAGAGTACTTTAAAGGCTAGAAGGTTGTGGAAACTCCCTCCTTGGCTCCAATCCCCTGAGAATTCTGGAATCTGTATTTTTCCAGTTCTCCAAGGGCTTTCTGCCTAAAATGAGAAAACAGATGTTTCCTGCAGCTGGTTTTACCTATTAGCTCTTTAATCTATCCTAGAAGAGAGCTTTGCTTTGGTAATAACAACGTGTTCAATCTGGGTAGATGTGCAAGATGCCTGCCTGACAGCATTAAAGTGCAGAGGAAATGCCAGATACGGACTCTGTTTCTTTTCTTCAGTGGTTTATCTCTTTTCTTTGCCTCCATGTCCACCATTCTGGCCCTCACCCCCTCCTCTTACCACCAACACCTATATTTGAAGGCACGGATGGAGATGTGTTTCCAACTACTTAGTTTCAATCAATCCTCAGCTTTCTTTAGCTATCGAGAGACCCCTTTCATGTTGTTTTCTTTAGAAACATTTGCTTTTATTTGACTCACTGTTCCAATAAGTGGGAAATGGAATCTTCACTAGGAGGTATGAGTGAATAGGACCTAATAGTTCCAATTCAGCAAGAGCTACAGGAAATGGATGAGGGTTACGACACTTGTCAGAGCGAGACTCTTGCTTTTATGAAGAGCATATATTTGAACAATTACAACTAAATACAGTCGTCCTAACCCCTGGACCTATAAACAATGATGGTAAATGGTGACCTTTAAAAGACAAAAAAAAAGAAAAATAGATGCTTAGATCTGGAGTTGACTAGCTTAAGATTGAATTTTCACACCAGCCTTTCAGAAGTGTGTGTGCATGTGTGTGTTTTCTTTTTATTCCTAGTTTAATTTTAAAATATGTCTTCATTAGTCTTCAATGTAACTCTTTTCTTTACATTCCTCCTGTTTCCAATTGCTCAAGTTAAAAAAAAAATTCGGTTTCAGTCATAGGCATCCACAGAAAATAAAATACCAACTGAAATATGACCAAAAGTCAACTGAAGGAGAAATACAACAGATTGGAATTCCTAGTGGCTCCCCTTCTGGTTTCTTCCAGGGCCCCAGGCAAATGAGCATGTGCTAATTTGCATGGTTGACTAAATGGCATGTTGGACCCCAAATTTACATCTCTGCTTGGGTTCAAAAGTGGCTCCTAGAATGAGTTTCCCTTTGTTTTTGTTATTTCCCACTCACAAATTAAATCGTTTTGGCTGTGTGGTGCATCAGGGTATAGCTTAGCGCAGACTAGCAGTAATTGGCGGGGCCTCTTTTCCTGTGACATGGGGTTCAGCCAGCTGTTGATGGGATAGAGCAGGACAGTGGCAGGAGTAGGGAGGGAAGACAAAGTTTCCACAGCAACTGCACAGAGTATTCTAGTGACTTGCCCCAGTCTGAGCCCTTTTCAAGTCAAGGAACTCAGTACCCCTGTGGGTGCCAGTGGACATCTGCCCTCCCTCCATCTTTCCAGATCTGAATGAGAAGGAAGTAGAAGCATCAAAGGCAAGCTCCACACAGTTAGGTGTGCCTTGATTGCCTTACCCTATCAATGGTACACATGCTTGGCTGATCTCATTCACGTGACTGTTAGGAAGGATATCACAGTAGTCACGGATCTTTCAAGGTTGAGGAATAAAAGGTAAATTGCATTTTGTGCACCCCAGTATTGACAAGGCTTCTGCAGCAGAGTGCTAGAGTGAATCAACACGCAGAGCCACCAGGTGAGGAGATGCACATGCCTACTTTTTAATATTTCTAATCTGTTCACCATGACTATTTCATCAATAAGAAAATTAATTCATAGAGAAATGAAATAAATTAAGTCAGAATGTCAAAGCAAAGTGTTTTGTAAAGGTAAAAGTGTACATTTATGCCATCAAGGAGGGTTTTGTAAGCTTACTAGCTCCGCCTTTGTATAAGAGAAAACAGAGCTTGCTAATTATATTTGGTAATTATATTAGGTTGATTGCAAATGCCAGAAAATGAACTATGAGTTTTGTATAGTGGGATGATGGACCAATGTGTACAACTGACACAAAATTGAACAACCAAACAAGAGGGGAGGAGGGATCCATCCTAGCCTTAGGAATATTTTGTATCAACAACTTGAATGTAGAACTCCATTCTAAGTCGTGTATATCTGTCTGCATCTCAATCTATCACCATATGTTTTTAACCAATGTGTCACTTCTGGGAAGCCTCTGGAAAACAAGATTCACACGTTGTGGACTCTGACCACAAGAGGGAGACTGAAACACCCTCTCTATGATCAGACCTTAAAATACCTCAGGAGCCTGCATGGGTTGGTCCAGAACAAGAAGACAAGTGAAGCTCAAAAAGAACGTGGCAGCTGGTACTTTGAGCACAAAGGCCAGGTAGGGAAGAAGTTAGTTTCAGTAAGACTTTTCCTGCTCAAAGAACAAATGCATTGCATCTTCACTTCAAAGATACATTTCAACATGTTAAATAGTACAACAAGCCCACTTGATGTCAGAGCTCTCTCATACCATGACTTAAGAGATGAGTTAAACACAACTACTATCCATCTCAGCCTCTACATTGAGTTGTGATATAACTTTTCTGTGTAGTAAGTCTTCTCCAACCAAGTGAACTACTTCGTCTGGTGATTCCATTGAAGAACAGAAAATTCAGAACAAAAGGGATCTATAATGGTGCAGCTATGGTTTGAGTCTGCAACACTGGATCTTCTTGTTTTTGTTTTTTTTTTGTTTTTTTTTTTAATTATCTGACTTGGTGTGGACATTACTTTGTCTCTGGATTGAACCTTAAGCACCCTGTTCTCTTTGTACATGGCTAGGCTTTTCAGAGCCAGCCTGAAAATTCCTGGAGAGACACTTTCTTCCTTTTATCCCTAGGGTGTCACACACAGCATTATAGTTTCTCTTGGGTTTGACAAGCTAATAAGTCACTTGTATCCTTCAGTACTCCTAGTAATTAAACAAACTAACTAACCACATGCTAAATGGAAAGATTAAAATCCACTCAAGGCTCTTGTGTGGCTACAAGGGCAATTGAGGTGACATAAACAGAAAAAGGCCCTGAGCTTCTCTGAAGGCAATTTTTATGTTCTAGCGAGGTATTGCTGAGATTAGAAATACAAGGTATCATAATTGTATGGAAAGTATTTTGACTGCCTCTAAAGCATAGCACTTTATAAATCAGTAAGTCATAGTTATGTTCCTGCAGAAAGGAGGCTTTCCAAATAAAATAAAACATATCAGAAATTAATTGTATTTTTCTTCTAGTAAATAACCTCTTTTGCCTACAGATATAGCTGAATGCAAATGAAGGTGATGTTTTCATATACATAATGGATTTTAAGTTTAACTGTAACATAGATTGAACTAGGCCAAGGACTACAAAAGGGGGGGATAATATTTATTATGTATTTGTACAAGAGAGTTTGTTTCATTCTCTAGAGCAAGTAGAGCCATGCACTTATAACATTAGGGGGGAAACATTAGCATGCAGAAAACTCGATGTTCTTTTATATGAGATAAACCCACCCAACACATTATATACATATTACTCATTCAGAAGTGAACATGAACATGACAACTTTCTTGAGCCAAAAAGAACACTTAAAAGGATCTTCTAAAATTCTTATAGAAATCCTTTGTGGCATATTTACTTACTTCCTACAGACTTGAAAAGTGCGATTTCATATAGCTTCGCTTGTTCAAGGTCACACAGACAGTAATGGGCACAGCTCAGTGACCATATCACCTCTGCTTTGCTTTGACAATGCTAATTAAAGAATGAACGAAACATAACCAGCCCTACTGGATGCCACCAGACATTTATATCATGTCATCAAGAGTTCAAGAGAGTTTATTATAGTTGAGATTTTTAAAAATCCCCTTTCAACTTCATATATTTATGAATGTGCCAATGAACACTTTAAGAATGTATCTATCAATATCAGATGGGGTTTTTAGCAGAAACCTTGAAAAAAATTGCAGAATTAGCCTCTGAAATATTGCTGCTATTATTTTTTAAAATTGCAAGAAAATGTTCTGCCATTTTAGAGCATTTATCTCTGTTAACAAGACACTTTTTTAGTTGGATAGATAATATACACCCATCTGGTGTGCAGTTTCTTCATTTGCTCTGCTAATAATAACTAAAGCCATTTCTCCATTGCTTGGCATTGTCCAGCCCAATCTTTTGCCTTTCTTGCTATTGATGGAGGGTGAAAAAGGGGAGAAGAAATTGGGACCTCACCACCTCACCATCATACACAGACATGCCATTTAGAATGCCACTGCAGTGTTGAGGAATGGGACAGCTCTACAGTTTCAATACAAACAGAACATTATTTAAAAATATCCCTTAGGCCTGGGAGACAGCACAGTGACATAAGCACCTACCTGGCAAGTACAAGGTCCCAAGTTTGATCCCTGGTACTGGGGGGAAAAATCCCTCATTAAAAATACAGTCTGTGAATCTAGGGATTCTATTTTGCACTGCTGTATTGTATGTTGCTCTGGTTTGGATATTGTTTGGCTAGCTCCCAAGGTCTCTTTCTGGGAGGCTTGGTCCTCAGTTGGTGATACTGGAAGGCAGGGGGAAAATATTAAGACATGGCCTACTGCCAGGTGAATGTCATACAGGCATCAACTTCAAAAGGACAAGGGAAGTTTGTATGGGATCATGCATAGATCTACATGAATGAGTGCTTACAACAGAGTGAAGCTGGCTCCTCATCTCTCTCTGGCTTCCGGTGTCACTACAGAAAGCCACCCTTATACCTTACAACCATTGTGGTGCCATCTGCCACAGACCCTTATCAAAACCAAGCTGATGTGGGTCTCATACTCCTGGATCTCTGAAACTGTGAGTTATGCTTCTTCTATTTATGAAAGATGAAGTCTTTGGCATTTTATTATAGTCACAGGAAACTGATTAACGCACTCTTTTAATGAATGCCACCCCTTTCTCTTTCCTTACATATCATGAAGTTTTCTAATATAGGGTATAAATATTTGAAAATATGTATACTATTCAAGATATCTATGTGAGTTATGCAGACATAAAATAATTACAAAGAACTGGACCAATTTTTCACTTGACTAACGCTCTGTTAGTAACACTATAAGAAATGAATCATTGAGACAATTTTCCAGATAATTCAAGGTAAAGGAAAAGAACTTGCTTTAATTTCGTTGGTGTTCAATAAAGACTATTCTTCAGTAGCTACACATTTGCTTCTTTTCCTTCCTGAATTCACACAGTTGGCACACTGGCAGGAAGTTTGCCTGGGAATTCTAAAAGATATAAAGCTTCATCATAAAGTGCAAGCAGCAGCTTCTTCACCTTTCCTGTTTTGTTCCTATCCCCTCTTCTTGTGTTTGCTCTTCACCCCATATGTTCCCCTTCTCAACATTATCCTGCACACTGCTTCCCTCTCATTGATTTTTGCTGAAGTAGTCTATCAAAACACAGTTGAATTCAGGGAAACTGACTTCATTTTAGTTGTTGGTTTGACTGATTTTTCTTCTTGTTAATGTTCTGATTTTGCTCTTCAGCCACAGAGGTAAGTATGATGCTTATTCCACACTTTTCCTGGCAGGCAAATAGGCCTGCCTTCTTCGCTCGCCACTGGGTGGCCACATCTGTGTGTCCTCTCCTCTACACAGGTTGGAAAATCCAGGCAGGTCAAGATCAAACTACTGATTATTTTGAAAATGATGAATAAGCACGTACCAGCAGAATCCAAGAATTTATTTAAAGAAAAATGACAGAACAGTTAAATAAAATTCAACAGGCAGGGGCTTTATCTCCAAGCTATTTATGTGTATAGACAAGGGTACTAAGTGCTAGGCTGTAGACTAGCTGGTAAAGGGTTAATATTTTTCTTTTATGTATTTTAATTCAAGGTCTATAGGGTCTCACAACACAGACCCAACTCATAGTGATCCTCCTGTTTTTCAGCCTCCAAGCGCTAGGATTACAAGAGTGTGTCACTATGCCTAGTCTCAACTATTGTCTCAATACTCCCTAGGGAGGTGCCCACATGGCGCAACTGGGATCAAATTTGGGCCACTGCCTAAACAGGAACTTCAGACTGCTGAGCTATCTGGTTAGCCCATGGCTAATTTTTGCCTGTTGCTAGTTGTTACTTATGTAGGCAGTAGCTTAAAATAAACTCCAATAAACTATATGTCACTATTAGTTTCTAGAAAATGTTCATTTAATTCTTCTTAGATAATACACAGAATGTCATTGCTTTTTCTTTTTATAATAGAGACTTTTAAAACCCAGTTGACATACAATAAGCAGCATATATTTAAATTGTATAGTTTTATATATGTGACATTTGTATAAAAATTCAACTCTGAATTTTCAGGAAAAAAATTATTTCATGTATCTATTGCTTAATGTTGGCGATGCGTACCATAAGAACAATTTTTTTTTTTTTGGTCCTTTTGAAATAGAGTCTTACTATGCAGTTCTGACTGGCCTTGAATTCACTTTTTAGCCCAGGCAACTTGCAACAATCCTTGATGACAGAAAAAATCTTTAAATAGCAAAAGCAAATTTGACATTATATTAAGGTCTTATTTGAACTAAGAGAACACCTCTCAAATTTCTCTGCATGTGTGTGTGTGTACACATATGTACATGCATGTGTGCTGGTGTGTGTATATATGTGTATTTGAGTGTATATATGCATGTGTGTATGTGTGTGCCTGCATGTTTATATGTGTGTGATGTATGTGTGCGTGTGTGCACACATGTATATATGCAGGTGGACATGCATGTGCATGTGTTCATTTGTGCACACTCAGAAGGATTCATCCAACCGTCAAGGCTACAGGACACAGATATCCATAGAAGCATCAGTAAAAATGTGTCATGAGAACTAGATTTCTTTCTATCTAATAAGATTTTACTGGAAGTTAAGAAATACAAACTTCATCCTGCGGAAAAGCAACGCATAAGCCACAATGTGCAGATTCAGGGCCTCTGCATCTTTTTGTCATTCTTGTTTTGAAATGTTCTTGGGTATTCTAATGTTTTCTCTTGATTATTTTTCTTAGGGAGGCATCTTGGGCCTGGTAGTTACTTGAACTTTTTAAAATCAAATATAAGGCCAAAGAATATTAAAACTACAAGCTTCTCTCTCTCTCTCTCTCTCTCTCTCTCTCTCTCTCTCTCATTCTCTCTCTCTTCTTTTTTTTCCCCCAGAAGCAGGGATTGAACTCAGGCCCTTGTGTTTGTCAGGCAAGTGTTTATTCTACTGAGCTATCTCCCCAGCCCAAAAACTATAAGTCTTTGAAAAGAAAAATTAAAGGAAGAAAACTGTAGGCATGCTAACCATCCTCTTTGTCTAAACATGGCCTATACCACCTGAACCACAGAAATCTGAGCACCTGCAAGGGCATGGTGTTCATCTTTACAGAGACATCTTTGGCTGACCATTGGTGCCTATCTTCCCACATTTGGGGAGAATGAGGTAAGCAGAGCATCAGTTTGAACCCAGTCTGGGGATTATAGAGGCTTAGCAAGACTATATTTGAAAATATAAAATAAAATAAAAAGAGAACTAGAAGACATAGCCTGTGCAAATGCCCCAGGATCAATAGCCAATGACACCCCAGCCCCTCCTACTGTTCTCTTTCCTCTGACATCAAACCAGTAGCCATAAAGTCAGAGAATCAGTGCTTTTTCCATGTTGCAAACCAATTCCTTTCTATATTGTGTTTCAGTGAAAAAATATTTTCTTCCATTATTTTTATCTTTAATCTTTATAATTCCTTACAGTTAGTGTGATATGGAGCCAAAGCCCTCAGCTATTCACAAAATCATATGTGAATGATCAGATAAATTAAATAAATGAAAAAAATCACCTATGGCAATTTGAGAAAGCATTTGAGTTCAAGTACTTAAAGTAAGAAAAATATAATCAGTACTACACACATAGAATGTTTTATACTTCCACTGGAATTATGGAATTATATCCAAGCTCCTCTACTCCTAATGTGTGATTTGTGAGATCTTTGGATGCAAGAAACTCTACTTCTTTCATATTGTATTCACAGCACCTAGTACTTTGCCTGAGACGTAGATTGGTGTTCAATAAAATCTAATTTAATGATTAGATCAAATATTAAATAGTGAACCTTCCAGGCCACTTCTATCCATGTGTTGGCTTAATTGGGACCTTCTAGGCCACTTCTATCTATATGTTGGTTTAACTGGAAGAGTAACATTAAGAAGAAAAATGCATTGACAGAGTCTGATCAGTGCTGTCTGTCTACTTGCTATCTCCACAAATATTGATTTAATATTCTAAGGACCCGAGTATCCTAGATAGTGGGGACAGACATGTCCCTGCAGAGGAGTCCCCTTCTCTTCTAGATCTGGATTTACCCCCGCAAAGGATTAACAAATTGTTGAGGTTTGTAGCTAGTTTTCCCCCAAGGCCTCATGTAAATCAGAGGCTGTCAAGCACGTGGCTTGAGGGGTGGGGCTGTCAAGGATGCAGCTCGAGGGGTGGGGCTTGAGGGGGCGTGGCCAACAGAGGCTCGAAAGGTTAAACTGACAACGCGAGCTGTCACTGTGCCCACCCCCCACCCCAGGCAGCGGTTTTCGCGGTTGTATGGAGCAGATCATCCTGGACACGGCAGCACCCCAGCCTCTCCTCCAGTACCTATAAGGTGGGGGGCAGCATCTTAAAACCTCCAGGAACTGTAAACTAAATAAACCTTTCCTCCCCTAAGATTGCGTGGCAGATATTTGTCCCGGCAACTACAGAATAGTAACTAAAACAGAAATCGTCCCAAACACACCATGAAAGAAATTAAAAATTAGTCTTTGGATAGAGGAATGAAGAGAGGAGGTGAAGAGTCTCAGTACGTCGCATGTGTGGTGACATTTGTGCTCAGGCATGGGCAGCTCCATGGGAACTGTACAACTTGCACTTAGAGGAAATTTCAAGGGCAGAGTCTTGAGGAGGAACAAGCTGGAAGTGTTTAGCAAACAGAGAGAATGTCACAGTACTGGAGTGGAGTGAAGTGAAGGGCCAATCAGAGATGAACCAGGGAAGGGAGCAAAGGTCCAGACAATATTTCTGTGGTCGTCAGTTCTCTGATTTATTTTACCTGCTTTTATTTATTAAAATTATTATTTTTTAATGTACTTGGTACAGGCTCTCACTGTACAGCTGAAGTTTGTAGTGATCCTCCTATTTTCAGCTTCTATGGCACTGGGATTACAAATGGGCACCATTATGCTCAGTCTTGGTGGCTGACTAGAGACCCTGGGGGCGAGGCCAGTGCAGCATGTGGTGCTGGGGATCGAACCCCAGTCCCTGCGTTTGCCTAACCAGGTGCTTAGTCCACGGGGCTATCTTGTCCACCTGATATTAATAGCTCTGTCAGGCTTCTTTCATTAAATTTCAGAGCTTGTAATATTTTTTGAAAAGTCTATTTTGTATAGATAAGATTTTAGGTTAAAAATATTTCTAATGCTTCTTAAGGGATTACAATATCAAGAAATGAATAAAAATTTTGTTAAGGCTCTATATAGCTAGACAAGCTGCTTAGAATTCCTTCAATGGAAATATATTTGATTTACAACAAGGGTTGACAAATTCTTTAAGGGATAAGATAGTTAATAATTTAGTATTTGAGCACCAGTGGGCAATATGGGCATTTACATGTTTTTTTAGATTATAACTACATGCAAAATGAAATTGACCGTTTTCATTAGTTTGAGTGTAAAACTCCTTATATAACTATTTATCATGTAAGTCTTTAAAAATGTGAAAATCATTCTTAATTAACGGACCAGGGGAAAATAGAGAAAAGGGCACAGTTAGCTATGGGCCATGGTTTACTTCTATTGAGTTTATACAAATATAATAAATACTTTTCAGCAAAATAATTGGCATCAACACAAAAGCATAACTTTCAAAATCCCAGTAACTGTCCAGATAAAGTATTGTAGCGCAAAATTTTAAATGGTCTATGTTTTCATTTAAACATGGATCCCCTTGATTTTCTATATACTGATTTAAGGAATAGCATTGATATAATTCACAATATAAGCACTGTCAATTAGAAATGATAAGTGTGCTGGTATAAATGTGGTGGGCATATATTGCTGTGGTATGATGTTTTTAATTCTTCCAGGATGATAACAAAAGAGAGATAGCTGCGTCAAATAGGACTGTTTTTGGAGGACTAAACTTACTGATTTCCACAGTGGTTGCACCAGTCTACATTCTCACCAAGAGTGAAGAAGGGTTTCTTTTCCTGAATAAGCCCTCCAACATTTGCCATCGGTTGATCTCTTGATGAAAACCATTCTTTCTGGAGTGCAGTGGAATCTCAACATTATTTTCATTTTCATCTCTTTACTAGCTAGTGGGTTGGAACATGTTTTGATGTATTTATTTGCTACTTGTATTTTTTCTTCTGAGAAGTGTGTATTCATCTCAAATGCTCATTTTTGCATTGGCTCTTTGAAATTTGGGAGTTGATCTAATTTTTTTCAGTTATTAGTATGTTTTAGATATAAGTCCTTTATCTGAAGGACAACTGACTAAAACTTTTTCTCACTCTATGGGTTGCCTTTTCGCTGTTAGTGATTTCTTTTGTTATGCAAAAACTTTTTAATAGGATAGTATCCCAGTTATTTATTCTTTGTGTTATTTCCTGTGCAATCTGTGTTTTGTCCATGAGATGTTGCCTACACCTGTATTTTCAGGAGTTCTGCCTGCTCTCTCTCTCAGCAGATTTAGTGTTTCTGTTTTAAAATTTATGTCTTTGGTTCATTTGATTTTAGTATAATTCATGGTGACAGACATATGTCTACTGTTAGTCTTTGTAATAGCTGAATCTTGCAAACAACCCAAATGCCCACAAACTAAGGGACAGATAAAAATTTCTTTTAATATGCAATGGAATATCATTTTGTCATAAAGAAGGATTAATATGAGGGACTTCTGGGTAAACAAATGCAACTTGAGTCCATACTCTCAAGGGAAATAAAACAGACTCACATGAGTAAATATTGCACTGTCTCCCTGGTGCGAAAAACTGAAAGAGCAAATAAGAACCAAAATGTACATGTATTGTGAATAGTAAAAAAAAGTGTTCAAAAAGAAAGAAGAGCTAGGCTGAGGAGAAGGAAAAAGGAAGATTGGGAAAAGAAAAAAACAGATACAGAGGAAACTCTGTAAATAGGGAGGAGAAGGTGAGTTGGAGAGAGGGGGGGTGTTGGAAAAAAAAGAGGCAAACAAAATATATAATGGACTATATCTTATGATGAATAGGATCATTATGCATATTGGAAGTGCACCAACAGGTTGAATTAAAAAACAAACAACAACAACAAAAAAACAGGAATGATGCCCATGACGGCTTAATATTACTTGTTCACATGGCCAGGTGATGGTGCCCTATTGCTGTATCAGCCCATATCTAGTTAGGATCGGAAAGAGTTGTGCTGATGTGATTAACCTCTGAATTTGTCTGAAGAAAGGAGGGAGCCTCATCAATCAGGGAAGGCTGCAAGAGTGGAGGCAAGTATCTCATAAATGGAAATTCTGCTTTAAAATGATGCTGCATAGAAAATCTTGACCAGTTTCCAGCTTGCCCCATAGATTTTAGAGCTGTAGCCCAAGTAATTGCATGTATGCTGATTTCTTATACATAATTCATATACATTTACATACAGAGAACACATGGTCATCTCTTGGTATCCACAAGGATTTCATTCTAGAACCCCTGTTGATAACAAAATCTATTGATAGTTAAGTCCATTATATAAGTGTCATACTCCTTGTGTCTAATCTATGCAATTTTCCCATGTACTTGAAATCACCACTAGATTATGTGGAATACCTGCTTCACTGCAAAGACCACATAAGTAGTTGTTACACTGTATCACTCAGCAATTACTGGTGGGAAAAGAAAAGTCTGCCCACTTTGAGTACAGAAACATTTTTTTCTGCATACTTTTGACTTGTGATTAGTTGAATCCTCAGACATGAGGCCCTCACATTTCTCAGCCCATATGTGTTTGTGGGACTGTGTGTGTTTGTTCTACTTATCTGGAGAAACCAGGATAATACAATGCCCTTAATCTTTTGTGTTCTCCCAAGTCTGAGTTTAAATATTGCCATGATTTTTTTTTTTTTGGTAATAAACCCTAGTGCTTGGTTCTTAGTTTCCAAACCTTAAACTGCATCATCAAAGAAGACAGATACAGATAGACATACAAGACAGACTGGAGTATTCATTGGAAGAGTCTCTGGTACTGTGTGTAGACAGAAGCAGGAATTTGGAGAGTCACAATCCAAAGGAAATTTTTTCCAAAACTTACCTATCACCTCTCTTTGACAAAAAAACTGTAGTCCATAAATAGAATTTACAGTTGTATAGCAATTGGATTTATTCTATATGCAAGCCTTTCTATTTTCATGTTTGCTCCCTTGGTCTTGTAAATAACCCACATAAATCCTCCAAGTATAGTTTATAGGAGTTCCTACTCTCAATTAAGAACAGAGTGCCATAAAGTGCCTATATCAGTTACAGAAAGAACTGTTCTCTCCTCATTAACTTATCACTTCAGAGAGCTCAGTGCCTAGGGGAACCCTCTGCATATACCAGGGTTTCAGGCTCTATAACTTTTCCCCAAGAACTGAATGATCATTCTATTGGGGAAATGGCATCACCTATGACAGATAACTTCTTTATTGGGGAAGATGAGAAGCAGTAACTGCAGCATCCATATCATCCTTAAAAACCAAAAGGAAGAGAAAGGTGATAGTGAGGATTGCCCAACACCTGTCCATAAAGCTCATGATTCATCACACCCAGAGAATTCTGCAGGAATAATACATTCATTGGGTCGTGGCCACCGAATCTTCCCCAGTTTAATAGCTGCTGCAGACTCATGGTGCAAGAAGCCTCTGAATTAAGATGATTCAGTAGGTTCCAATTCATTCTAACTAAGTGGCTGTCTAGATAAATGAAGTTCATCAAATTGCAATGAATACCATATAACAACCTTGCTGGGACAGCAGGCCCCTGGGACCCGGACCGCAGCTAACTGTGGTGTGAGGCAGCAACTCCTGTGTTACCACCTCGCCGCCCGTGTTCTGTAATAAAAACATGACCATGTGTTTGCCCTGAGTCATTTTCGTTTTTATCAGCAAAGTTAATGCTTTAACTACATCAATTAAATCACTTAAATTCAGCTGGATAATGAGATGCCCTTATGAAACGCAAGCCCCAGAATCATTTCATAAAAGAAAACATTGCAATAAAAGAAAACACAAGAAAATGAGTATTAATTACATTTGATTCCATTTGTTTTTTTAAAAAAAGACAACCCAGGTTCTGGTTTTATTTTAATTAATGATGTGCATTAATGAGGATTCCCCAGCCCTGCAGGCTCCCTAGCTCACTGGGGTCACACTCAGCCAATGACACAGTGTGGAGAGACTTCACTGGAAAACGTGCTGGTGCCCAGTGGAATGCTTAGACAGTGAGCTCATGGGGCTGGCTCTTTCTTGTTCAACATTTGCCCCAGCATGAGTGACTGTGCCCAAGTTCAGTTTTCCCTGGACCTGGGCCTCTGCCCTCCTAGTAGAGGAACTGTGACTTCCCATGAGGCTGGGGAGTCCAGGTGCAGGCAAAGCTCGCAGCAGCTGGCACACACATCCAGATTGTCTGGTGCCAACCGGCCTGCACATTCTCCACAGACAAGACTGCTTTCCCACACTTGGTCACAAAGTCAGGAGCGGGGAGCGGGGAGTGAGGCCTGAGGGCATGGCCCTTTGACTCCAGACTGCAATCTCACACGACAAGCAAGGCACGTCTGGGTCTGGCCTTACTCCTCTTGGGATAACAGAAGGCTTTGTGGACCTTTGTCTTCTCTTCTCTCACTGCCAATTCACTGAAGGAAAATGCCCTGAATCTCTAAAAACTACTTTTTCCAACTCCTTAGCCCCATCACGTGACTCTGTGACTCTGTGAAATTCACAGTCCCATGCAGTGGCAAAACAGGCTGACCCAAAATGACTCTCCTTGCAGGACACATGGCCTGAGCTGGCCTTTAAAGCCCAAATATTTCAGAAATTGCCTTTGAGCTCTAAGAGTTACAGCAATTTCTTTTCTTCAAGATGGAGGTTTTCCTTGATACCAGCTGGAGCTATCTCTTTGGCCTTATTGTTTTCTACATGGCTTTTTTTTTTTTTTTTTCTGCGTAGGGTTGAGTGCATGTAAGGCTCCTTGAGGTCCTTCTAAACCCCTACCTTCTTGGACTTCTCTGCCTTCATGGACCTGCAGTCTACAGCTACTTCCTCCTCCTCCAGCTGTGCCAAGCTGAAGAGCCTCTTTTTGTTTTTCCACTGGTGTTAAATCTTGGATCTACAACCATGACTACTTTATGTCTTAGGACACTCAATAGAAAAATGAAGCTGGGAATAATTGCTTCCATTTTTAGAGGTCAGATCCCAGTGTTCCAACGTGCTTACATTCTACAAATATGTTTGTGGAACAAAGAAAATTTAAAAAAATGAATTTAGAATATGCACATAAGATACAGCTTAGCAGATGAGTCTCCTCCTGTCAACTCTCATGTTCATACGATGTACAGATAAATTTTGTGGTGAGAGGACACAACTGATAAACAGCTTCTCCTGAAAGGTTTGCATGGGAAACAAAGAAATTGCAATGCTAATAAATCTGCAAAACTGAAAAGGGTAATGAAGGTATCAGTTAGTAGATGTGCCTTCAGGTTAGGAGGAGAAAGAATGTTATTCTCAATAAAGACACAATAAACTGAGAAATAGACATGGAAGGTCTATTGGCTAAGAGTTGGCCAAGATTTTATTATGGCTAAATGACACCGAGGACTAGATGTCAGACACTTCAACTTCTGTCTCAAATCTTAACTCTGGTAGGACTGTGGCAGTGTATGACTATGACGTCCTTGAATTCGGAGAATACTTATTGACTAGGATCACGTCTTCTTCTGCAAATAGCATCCAGAAAAGCTCAGCAGTCTTCCCATTATTTGATGCTGATGTTATACAGGATGAATAGAATTTTATATGGCATGTCCAGAAGGGTTTGTGCATAGAAAAGGGCTGGGTTCTTCAGATCGACATTTTGCATAATGAGCAAATGCTTTTTATAAACATTATGCATCTGTGGAGCTCATATTGTTTTCATATTAGCACTATCTAGATTCACCTCCTCTGATTGGGTGCCTGCAGAGGTGTTGCCTCAGCATTCAATAGTTTAAGCAGTATAAGAAGCTTAGACTTTTGTGTGCAGCTCTATGAAGGCTATTTCCTTATAGAAGTCATTGTATGAGAAAAGATACTGTACCAGTAGCAGGTGATGTAGGTTTTGCTACTGAATATTTTTTTAACTTTGTTTCATGGACCCAAATCCTCTGTATTTGCAAATACTCTGTGAGATCAGGATTTTGTTAACCAGTTTTCTATTCTGCCTGGGGCCAGCTGGGTTTCACCATTGCTTTTCTGAACAAAAGGTTCTATCTGACTTGCTTTTTCCTGATGCTTTCTGAGATTTTTATTTGTGAATTATTTTCATTTTTATTGGTAACTATTTTATTGTTAATTTTTATATTCCTTCAGTAGAGTTGATATTTGCATATAATGCATCTCAATTTATTTCACTTTTG
>PVKN010002730.1:0-40838 GCA_004027915.1 Capromys pilorides
ACAGGCCTCCCACATTCCCATGCCCATGTGTCTGTCCACATTCAGTCATATCCAGAGACATAGGCTGGCAACTGCAGAGACAAAAACTACAGGACCAAGACGGACAGCACACAACTCAGCCATGACACAGAAGAAAGGCAAAGAGCTCTAGTTAGGTCAGCGCACCGGGCACACGGCTGGAATCCCAGCTCCTCGGGAGGCTGAGGCGGGAAGATCACAAATTGGACTCCAGCCTGGGGAGCTTAACAAGACTGTCTCAAAATTTAAAAAAAAAAAAAAAATCTTTTAAAAAAAGATTGAGTTGGGCCAGTGAGATAGCTCAGTGGACTAAACATCTGCTTAGACAAGCTTAGGGACCGGGGTTCGATCCCCAGCACCACATGCCACGCTAGCCCTGCCCTTGGGCGTGGTGAGCAGCCACTGAAACAGGGCATAGTGGTGCACACCTGTAATCCCAGTGCTGGGGAGCTGAAAACAGGAGGATCACTAGGAGTCCAATCTACATAGTGAGACCCTGCAGACTCTGTACTGAATACATTAAAAAATAAGAAAAAAAGACAACAAAAATTGATAACTGCATTGTTATAAGAATGTGGCCACTAGTCAGACTTGGATGGTAGAATTATGGCTCTCTGTCTCTGTCTCTCTGTCTGTCTGTCTGTCTGTCTGTCTGTCTGTCTCTCTCTCTCTCTCTCTCTCTCTCTCATACACACACACACACACACACACACACACACACAGTGCTGGACATGAAACCCAAGCCATGCTCTACCTCTGAGCCACACCCAGCCTTAAACAGAAAATCGATTGTTGGAGGATAACCTTACACACCAGCACAGCGGCTCCCCTATCTCCTCTGGTTGGGAACCTGCGTTCCAGGGCAGGGGGCTCCCTGAGACAGGGGAGAACTGGATCTGACTCCCCATCCAGGACCCCTCCACCCCACCCCCTCGAGAGGGCACAGAGCAGAGTCCCTGTGCTCCACGCCAGCTCCTCTAGAGGAACCCACTCGGTCATTACCTCGTCCAGGGCCTGGCTGGCGTGATGATGGTCAATGCACTGCACCTGCAGGGGCACAGGAGCGCCAGATCAGAGAGGGTGCAGGGAGCCGCCGCCACCGCTGCACTGCCACCACTGCCACCAACCACATCACCACCACCAGCTGATGGAGACCGCTACGAAGCAGCTCCGGTCAGGATTTAAAATTAACCAACTGGCTGTCCACGTTTACTTGTGAGTCTGTGCACGGCCCAGGCCCCTTGTCCCAAGGCAGGCAGCAGACCCGTCGGAAGTGAACCTCTGTGAGTCGCTGGTCCTGGCGGAGGCCTGTGGTGGCTGGGGAAGCTGGGATGCCTCAGAGGACAAGGCCAGGCCACAGTGGAGGACGCCTGGCTCCGACCTCAACTAGGTATAAAGTCTGTAGCCGCTGGTACCTCACTTCTGGGTGGGGACCTTCCTGGAGATAACATGGTCCTCCTAAACTAACAGAATGTCTCACATGGAGAATCCCTTGAGCTGCCCCCCCTTCTTCAGTATCCCCTCCTTTGTTTGCTAACCAAAAAATAGGGGCCACCCAGAGAAGATCTTGGTCTTAGCCCCAGAGAATATCAAATTGTTAGTGGGTGTTGGTTCCCCTGGAGCCCTGAAATCATGCCACGTGACTCGCTGACGTAAGCCTCGGTTGTCCACTTGTTTGGGAGGTTGCAGGCCTGGCTGCTTCACAGCCCGTAAGAACTGAGGGACAGAAGCAATGCATCAGGCACCATCACAGTCATCGCCAGCATGGAAGCAGGGGTGCTCGTGGAAGAAAACTTTTTTGTGCGTCTTTTTGACACAGGGCCTTGCTATACAGTTCATGCTGGCCTTGAATTCAATTTTCTTTCTTTCTTTTTTTTTAAAAAAAAGAAAAAACTTTATTTATCCACTCATTCATTCATGTTATGGCCGGCTCAGCCTGCCCTGGGGGTGGGGCTGGTACAGCATGTGGTGCCAGGGATCGAACTGCAGTCCCTACAGTTGCCTAAGCTTGCCTAAGCAGGTGCTTTAAACCACTGAGCTATCTCACCGGCCCCTCTTGAACTCACTTTGTAGCCCAGGCTGGCTTCTAACTCACAGCAGTTCTCCTGCCTGAGCCTCCCAAGTGCTGGGATTATAGGTGTGTGCCACCATGCACAGCAGAAGAAAATTGATAGAACAATTCCGGGGTGGGTGGGGGGGTGAGAGGCAGCACCAGCACGTGGGCTGGCAAGCCTCCTGCCACGCTCGCATCTGCCCAGCCAGGTTGGCCTCCTACCCACTGGAAAACCTTTCTCTAATCTAGGGAAGAAGTCTGAGCACAAGCAGACCCAGAGACACCCCACACACACACACACACACACACTCACGTGGGCCTCGCCGCTCGGCTCTGACCTGTTTGATCACATACTTGACTTTGGTTTTCACTTCCTCCACTATCACGTTCACCCCAAGAGCACCGGGACTCAGCTCCTGCAAGATCTACCGGGAAGGGTGGTCAGCAAACCTACACAGCGGCGGACCAGCACGCACCAGACTCCTGGTGCCCGCCTCACCGGGGGCCCGGGGCTGCACTGCAGGACACGGCCCTGCACTGGATGCCGTCTCTCCAGGGCCAAGGCTTTCTCTTTTCTTTCTTATGTATTTGGTAAGAGTTTCACTGTGCAGCTGGGACTTGTAGTGATGCTCCCGTTTTCAGCCTCCCCAGCGCTGGGATTGTAGGCGTGTGCCCCTAGCCTAGTCTAGGTGGCCTGCTCAGGGCACCTGGGGGCAGGGCTGGTGCTGCGTGCGGATCTGAGGCCAATTCTGGGGCTTGTTCTAGACCCCTTGCTCCTTCCCAGCCTGCAAGGACACAGGCAGGTAAAAGCACACCTGCCCTTACCCACTCATCCACCCCCAACTGAGAATCCCAGACAAGAAGGTGCATCGTGGTCCGAACACCCATGCAGTCAGCAGGACTGTGACCTCCACGTGTACACTAGAGGAAACTGAGGCCCGGGGGCCCGTGGCCTCGGCACTAACAAGCAGGACTGCCTAGATAGGATCAACACGCCAAGCTCTGCATGGAGTCAGCCCAGGAGAGGTGAATAGCTGCTATACCACAGCTCTCCAGAGTCCCGGGACTGTGGGCTGGAGGGGCCGATGGGAGAGCTGATACAATCATGGAAGGGCGAGAGGCTGCCCAGAGGAGAGCTGGTTGGGATCCTGCATCCGGGAACCCTAGGAATCCAGGATTCTGCTAGGCAGCGCTGGGCAGCCCAAGGGCAGCCTGATCCCTATCAGGGAATAAAGTCACGAGCCACCCACCGAGCCCTAGGGCCTGGGGCAAGGCCACACAAGAAGGCCCTACTCAGGCCCCCTAAGCACAGTAAAATACACTCACAGCTCTGACGAATGGGACTCTTTCTCTGAAAAATAACTTCAGCGCCAGGCTCTGCCCCGGCCACCAGAAATACACCTGTTTTACAGAAGCTCTTTCTCACATAAAGAATATCCTCCCAAAGGGAAGGAACTCGAACCCACAACACGTTCTTAAATTAGTGAAATTCTTACGAATAGCTGTTAACATGTAACTGTCGTGTCAGGTTTTGAAGCCCCATTCACGGCTCGGCGGCGGCGTGGCTCACGTCTGTGATCTGAGCATGAGCCAGCCTGGGCCCCTCAGCGGGACCCTGTCCCTGGGTTCAAAGATGCTCCACTGGAAACTTGATATAAAGCATCCAGAGCTCCCCTCTCTTTGCGCCTGGTGGTCGGGGGCGCTTTGGGGACTAGGGCCTGTGCTCCAGGTCTCAGGCTGCCCGGGACCCATGGCAGGGTCCCATGTGGAAGGGAAGAGCTGTTCTCGCCCTCAGAACTCATTTCAGGGCAACACTGAGGCCGGAGCAGCGAGCAGTCCGGGAGCTCCCCGCGGAGGCTGGGGGTCAGCCGCCGCGGGAACCGTTACCGCCCACGCCAGGGACACTGGGCACCTGGTACTTTTCCATGGTGTTCTGAGGGGCAACGCCTTGCCTCACAGCCGGCAGGCTGGCCATTGCGAGTCCACGCTCAGCAGGGACGCTAGGGGCGACCCTCCACCTGGGCGTAGCCACCGGACCCCAGAAACTCAGAAGTCCGGAGTAAGTGACCTTCAGCACTCAGCTTCTGAGCAGGGGCGGGGCGGGGCCAGGTCGCGGGGCGGGGCCTCAAACGTGGTGGGCGGGCCCACCGTGAAACGGCCCTCCGCGAGCCTGAGGCGCCGGGCTCAGAGCGCTGCAAGGCCGAGACTAGGGGCTGGGGGCGGAGCTTAGTGTCTGGGGGCGGGGCTCAGAGAAGGGTAGACAAGACCGCGGGGTGGGCGGGGCCTACGTGTGGGAGGCGGGCCTTCAGGTGCCGAGACCCGGAAGCCAGGATGTGGAGGCGGGTCCTGGAGCGTGAGGGGCGGGTCTGGCGCGTGGGGCGGGGCGGGACGGGGCGGGTCTGGCGCGGCGGCGGCGCGGCCCCTTTAAGGCTTGGCCTACGTGGCAGCCTGTAGAGCCGCCGCCGCGCAGCGAGGACTGCCGGGCACTTCCTGCGGAGGCCGCAGCGGGCGAGCGCGATCCTGAGCCAGGCCCAACCACCAACACCATGGGCCAGAACGACCTGATGGGCACGGCCGAGGACGTCGCCGACCAGGTGGGTCCGGCACCCCGCCCCGCTCGGCTCAGCCCGGCCCGGCCTGGCCCGGCCCGACTCAGCCCGACTCGATTCGACTCGGCCGCCTCGCCCCTCCTCCGCCGACGGGGTCCGCGGAAGGCTGGGGCGGGGGAGGCGGGGGAAGAGAAAAGGCGGTGGGGCCCACGGGGGCATGGGGCCGAGGGAGGGCGCCTGGAGAGCTCGAGAGACAGAGGGGCGGACCAGGGGGTCCGTCGGGGGCTGGGGGCCGAGGGACCCCGAGGGAGGGCGGCCGGGAGAGGCGGACCCCAGCGACGGCCCCGGGAGCCGTGTGCCCCTTGAACCGCAGTGACCCCTCACGGCCCCCTCGCGGGGCGCCAGGGCAGCGGCGGGACCTGGGGTCCTCCTGGGGGCCGGGGGCGACCCGCCCTCCTGCCGCGCCCCCGCCCTGGGCAGCCGAGCTCCGCTCTCCCGCTGCTGGGCTCTGTGTCCGCGCCCTCCGTCCTGGACTCTGACCGGGTCACTGATGGCCAGAGGGAATGGGGTGTCTGCCGGGGTCCCCTTCCTGAGTACCCAGGTGGCATCAGAGCCAGGGAAGGCCCAGGACGGCGGGATATTGCTAGGACCCTGGAAAAGTGAGGTACAGCTTCTGTCTCTGATTAAGCCCGGACAGAAGAGACGGGTGGGGTATGTAATGTGTGTTTTTACTTCTGAAAGTGTCCCGTTAGGTCTGCAAATTAGCCTTCATTAGCCCTGTGGGCAGGGCTGCGCCTGCCCCCATGCCAGCCTTTCCTCCCTTCCTTGGGCTTGGCCTGTGTGTGGCTGGGCCCCAGGTACAGGTAGTGACGGTTCAGTTTTTAGTTTTACGGGGGTGTACTGACTAAGCCGACTCAGCTGAGCCTGAGAGAGAGAGAGAGAGAGAGAGGGAGAGAGGGAGAGAGGGAGAGAGAGGGAGAGAGGCATATTCGATCGGTTAGCACTCCAGCCTTTCCACCATTCAGGCCCCTTGCCCTTTTGGTGGGTGGCATCTTCATGTGTTCTCATCTTTGGGTCCTTCCTCACCATCTTCCTGTGAACTGGAAGTTTAGAGCTAAATGGGGGGAAAAAAGGAGATGAACCTGAAATATTTTTTCATAAGGTCATTGTTTTGTGCTTAAAAACACAAATTAGAAACGCTGTTCCTCACAGGAACAGTTCCTGTGGAAAGCTCTTAAGAATCAAGAAGGCCTTTTTCAGTGATGTCGGTTCCTGTGACCCAGTTGTGTTTCCCCAAGCAGCAACTCTAAGCACGTGGCTCCGCGGCGAGGCCAGCAGGGCCGAGCACACTTGCTCAGCAGCCTCCAAGGCCCTCAGTTTTGCAAGACAATTTCATAACGTAACCCAGTAGACGTGTCCCCATCGAGGTGCTGCCAGCTGTCAAATGAATTATTTTCTACTGAAGAATAAGTTCAGAATTCGTTTATGTCATGCTGGCTTCAGGGGGAATCTGGAGTCTCCAGTCCTTAGGCTAGTGAAGGCCTTACAAACGCTGCCCCGCATCCCTGGCAGAGCTTCTTCCCCAGTGCTGGGGAGGTGTGACTGCTGCCCTTCTGAGTCAGGTCGGGACCTTCTGACTTCCTGTGGGGAAAGTCTCACCAGTGAGGGGTGGGGAGGTGCTTTGTCGTTCACCAGCAGCCTTTGAAACAAAGGCACCTACAGGAAGAGGTAAGTGAGGAGGCGGCTGTGATCTACGTGGGGGTCTGTCCTGTTGTGCAGGTCGCCCTCAGGTGAAGGAATGTCCACTTTGTCTAATCTTGTCTTCAGAAAACAGGCAAAAGTGACAGTTTTGCCCAGAGAGCCTGGGCTGCTGAGACTGAGACCTAAAAAGCTTTGTCTCTGCCTGGGTGACAGGAACACCAGCCTTTATTGAGCAGACCTTGTTGGGCCTTCCCATGGCCCCCCGACTCCCAGAGACCAGGGAGGTGCTGGTGCCTACTCTGTCCTTGTCTGGTTACTGGGCACGTCCTCCCTGCCACTGGCCCGCGGGGAAGTGTGTTGCCTGGTATCCACTGGCAGGCTCCTCCGAGCTGCATCTCCACTCCTGGCACCAGGCTCCTGCCCTTGGCAGCGAGGGACAGTGTCCTCTTGATCCCTGGAAGCCAGGCTCTGGAGAAAGTGCTGAGGCTGCTGTGTGCAGAGCTGAGCATTCACAGGCCACTAGAGGACAGGTTGGAAGAGGCTAGAAACTTAGGAGCTGGGCCTTCCACTCGGTGCGCCCTGGACAGATTGCAGAGCGGCATCTCTGACCGCACGCACCCATAACCAGGGACGTCGGCATCTGATGGGTTCTGTCTGGTGGCTGTCTCCAGAGTGAAGGAGAGCCTCTGGTGCTTTCTGCTGTCCTGGAGTGCAGAGGTAGGAGCAGGAGCTGGCCTGGGTGTTTGCCGAAGCAAGGCCCCAGACCCCTCAGGCCGTGTGGTTAGCGAAGTGCGCAGGACACTGTGGTGCAGGCAGATCCTGGTGTGGGGGGCCCTCCCTGAGCAGCTCCCTCTCACGGCTGCTCAGGGCTTCCTGGCAAGGGGCTTCCTGCCCTGAGCCTTATAGAGGTGGGGAGCTGGCTTTCGCTGCTTGCTGGTCTTTTTGTTTTGGTGTAGTTTGGTTTGGTTTTTTGAGACAGGGTCTTGCTATGTAGCCCAGGATGGCCTCCGACTTAACGATGGCCTGGAATTACAGGCGTGCACTACCATGCCCAGCCTTCTGCTTGCCTGTCTTAAAAGGATCTTTAAAAAGTGGTATATACCCTTCTGAGGAGTGGGGTTGGGCCACGAGGGAGACAGGTTATTGGCTGTCCCAGAAGATGGGCAGAAGACAAGACGTGGATCCTCACCCAACGGCCTGGGTCTTTTAGTACAGTCCTGTATCTAGTAAGCCGGGTAGGAGGCTCTTCCACATGGGCAGAGTGGATGCCTTTAGGATGCCACTGGAGGGGTACTTGCTGGGGCCCTCGAGTTGTGGCTGACTCCTCTTTCAGCCCCAGCTCTGCCTGGTGCAGGCGTAGTCATGGTCTCGTTTGCTGGGTTGTGTGGGTCGGAGGCCCCGCAATGGGGCGGCCCCGGGCGTGGTGCAAGTAGGTCTGACCTGCCTTTGCAGAGCCCTTACGTCCTTTCTCCTGAGCACCTCGAGAAGGCTGGGGCTTCTGCTGTGGGTGGCTGTGCCCTTGTGTCCTGTCTCAGGTCATGTCAGGGACAGCTGTGTGTCCAGCCCCCCGCCAACCTCCCGTGACACGCCCTTGCTGGGCCACGGTGGTGAGGCTCAGGAGGAGGCCATCCCCTCCCCACAAACCCCTGGAACAAGGGCCGGGGTCACAAGCTTTCTGTGTTCAGTGTTCAGGGCCAGCCAGGACTGTCACCTTGCACCCGAGGGCACGCCTGAGATGTGCCTTGCTCAGTGCTCACTGCTGCAGTTTTGTGCTTCACTCCAAAGCCAGTCACTGTGTGGGTCTCTGCCCAGCTGGCCTGCCCTTGTGCCTCTTTAATCCTCTTGACCCAGACGTCCAATTAAGAGCCGCCGACTCATCAGGAGGCTTTTAACCACGTCCCAGCAAACGAGCGGCTTGGTACTGGTTGTGAGCCCAGGGAGGGTCCAACCGCAGCCTGGGGTGAAGGGTGCTCGCCTGCAGGCACAGCCCGTGTAATCATGCTGCCTGCTGCTGTCAGGAGAAACAAGTCAGAACACCCCTGGTGTGTGTCCCCTCCGTGGGGGTCCACACCCTGGGAGGTCCTGAATCTGCCCAGCCACAGGGAGTGGCACCTTCCTGGCCCCTGCCCTGTGCTCAGGGCTTCCCTGGAACAGGGCTGCTCAGGAGCCACCCTGGCAACGCCAGTTATCTATTTCGTGATTACACTGTTGCTTGGCATTTGGAGAGCATTAGAGCCGTGTGGCAGAAACTAGGTGCTGTGTGGCATCAGCTGTCCCTGGACCTCCTGCTGGGTCACTGTGTGTGTGTGTGTGGGGGGGGGTCTCCATGGGGCCCACAAACTCAGCCAGCCATGTCTGGAGTCTTGACGTTTTTCCTTTCTTCTCCGTCCCCTCTCCCTTCCTTGAGGGCAGTTTCAATATGTTGCCCCAGCTGTTTTGAACTTGTGGGCTCAGGCTGTCCTCGTGCCTCAGTCTGCCAAGCGCTGAGACGACAGGTGTGTGCCACCAGGCCCGACCTGCTTGTAGGTTTTTCAGGGGGTTTTGGTACCAGAAATCAAACTCAGGATGGGTTTTTGTTTTATGGTACTGAGAGTCAAACTCTGGACCTTGTGCTTACCGGGCAGGCGCTGTGCTGCTGAGCTGTGTGCCCGGCCGCTTACGGGTCTTTGGACTGCACACTGTAGCAAATCTCAGTGACCGTTCATCGGCTGTCGCACTTTGTGCAGGGTGGCGGGCCACGCAGTTCTCTCACCCCAGCGTAGTGCTCCCTGCTGATCACTCAGGATGGTCAGGACACAGTTCTCCTCCCACGCCTGCCCGTCCTGCCTGTCCTGTGGCTGCTGGACTGTGTGTGCAGATGGGTGATGCGGGTTCAGGCTTGGTCCGCTGACAGCAGTGGCTCGGGAGTCCATCTGCAGTGCTGGCCAAGCAGGGCTGGGGGCACAGCAGCCCCAGGTTGAGAAAGCCTCTGCTGTGCGCCGTCCAGCATTACAGCACGGCCACAGCCTAGGAGGGCCGCGTGACCCGCGCACTTGGCGGCTCTCGGATGGGTAGACTCTGCCCTTTAGACCCTTCTGACGTGTCACTTCTGGGGGCGGGTCCCTGATCTTTCTCCCAAGGGCTGCCATGTTATCATTGGATTTCTTTCACCCTGTAGTTGGGCTCTGAAGGGCAGAAGTACGTGGCATGCCCCTGCTTGACACTTGCACCTGGCTCCAGCAGGGCACACTGGCGCCCTGCGCACCCGTCACAGATGGCCTAACTCGGCAACAGATGGAGGCCAGGAGGGTATTTCCCCCACACATCGTTCAGTGATTTTGCACACTTGCCATTCACTGGCCTTCATAGTTGAATTCTCGGGCTGCCTCGGACAGGGAAGGGTAGCTGGAAATACAGACAGTGTCCAGCTGAGCCTGCAGCCCCAGGCGCAGGTCCTTGTTCTGTCTGGAGGGCTTCTAACCCACCCGGTGGTGGGCAAGGCCAGCCCTGTGCTGTCAGCGTAGTCCCAGGAAGCCACGAAAAGGGGCTGGATACCTGGCAATGACAGAAGCATGTTGGTGCCATGGTCAGGGGCAGTGGGGCTCCTGGGTGGAGGTTGGAGGTGGTGTGCTGCCCAGCCCAGTGCCAGGGTGTGAGGTGGCGTGGCCCAAGAGTGGTCCTGTGCTTGGCACTTGTGTCTCATGGCAGATCCACCTTTGACAGTGGTAGCTGCCATTTAATGGACCTGTGGAGAAAATCAGGGGAAACAGTGTCATAGTGTTGTGGCTGTTACCCTAAAGGATTGGTGCCAGGCCAATCCTGGCAAGTCTCCACAAGCCTGAGCCTGGATTGTCACATGTCCAGACTTGGAGTAAGAGCCCGGGAACAGGGGCCGCCCTACCCACATGCTCCTGGGAAGGTGCGGGGCGCGACCTGGGCCCTCACTGAGGCCTCATCTCTGGCCTGCAGTTCCTGCGCGTCACCAAGCAGTACCTCCCCCACGTGGCCCGCCTGTGCCTGATCAGCACCTTCCTGGAGGACGGCATCCGCATGTGGTTCCAGTGGGGTGAGCAGCGCGACTACATCGACACCACCTGGAGCTGCGGCTACCTGCTGGCCTCGTCCTTCGTGTTCCTCAACCTGCTGGGACAACTGAGTGAGTGGCCTGAAGCCTTGCCAGCCTTGCCCGGGGCCCCCATGCCTCCACAGACGGCACGTGGCCCAGAGCAGGCAAGACTGCTGGTGGCCAGAGCGCCTGGCCGGGCTCACTGCTTTGGGGCTGCTGAAGGAGCTGAGCACAGTCCTTGTGCCGAGCGCCTCCAGCAGGGCATTCTGGAGAAGGGGTGGCCACGGCAAGCAGGGGACACACCCAGAGGTGCAGGGGCCTTGGCTCTGGGCAGAAGCCGCCAGGGCCTCGGCTTCTGCTCCTGGACGCCCTCCTTGCTCTGTACTGTTCTGAGTGAGGAAGGCGTGTGCTTGCCAGCCCATCCCAAGCTGCCCGGGAGGGCAGAGCAGAGCCTGTACAGGGCCAGGGCCGCGGGCGCGGGTGGGCCTCGCGGTTGAGACCGAGGCTTTCGTGGTGCCAGTGTCCCGCTGTGTGCGGGCCTTGCCTGTCGGTGATTCCCCTGGGGGCATTGTTGGCTCGGAGGCCAGTCGGCCACGGCTGGGCCTGAGCTGGATAGGGCAGTCAGTGTACCGTGACAGTGTCCCCAACCCTTGCTGTTCTTTCCAGCTGGCTGTGTGCTGGTGTTGAGCAGGAACTTTGTGCAATATGCCTGCTTCGGGCTTTTCGGAATCATAGCGCTGCAGGTATGCGGGGCCGGGGCAGAGCTCCCATCATTCAGCACTGGGGGGCCATGGGGTGCATGGCTAGGACTCCTGCTCCGGTAGATATGAGCATCGGGCCAGTGTTTCCCATCAGCCACTTTTCATCTTGAGGGAGATGCTGGGGTTTCTTTGCATGGTCGGGGCAGCCAGCCAAGTCAGCCATACAGGCTGGTCCCCAAGCAGGTGCCAGCTGGGCACTGGTGAGCTCTGATTACTTTCATTACACATGCTGGGCATAGGTGACGCGGATCGCTGCAGCCGGGATGCTGGCTGGCGGTCACTCTCCTGCCTGAATAGCAGTACCGTGGCCTGAGGGAAGTCACAGGCGCAGCTCTGAGGATTAAATAGGCCCTGAGACTGCTAGGTGTGGGCCTGCTCTTGGTGTCCTGCAGTCTGTCTTACATTCTTCCTCTGCTGGATGAATACTAACGTCATCGTTAAATCTCCGGGTGCACATCTAAAGAGCTGACTGACTTCTCTGTTTCCTCAGACGATCGCCTATAGCATTTTGTGGGACTTGAAGTTTTTGATGAGGTAGGTGTGTGCTGAACTGTCCCTCTACCTGTCTGTGGCCCTGTGCTGTGGGCTGGAGGAAACCTCCAGGTACGCGCGCACGGCGCCTCTGAGGAGCAGACCTCAGCTTGGTGCCACGGAGCCTGCCCACGCGTCAGGGTGGTGAGCATGCAGCCCTCGTGACCAGGGTGTGCAGCGAGGTTGGTGGGGCCTCGCAGCAGGACCTGGAGACCTGACCTGGTTCCTGTCGCTTGAGGCAGCCCTGGCTGGCTGGCCCTGGGAGGCCCTGCTGCGCTCTGCACGGGGCTCGCTCCTTTCTGGCGGGCGGAGGCTGGGTGGGCTTCTGTGCCCAGCCTCCTTCTGTTCCTCAGGAACCTGGCCCTGGGAGGGGGCTTGCTGCTGCTCCTGGCGGAGTCCCGCTCGGAAGGGAGGAGCATGTTCGCGGGCGTCCCCACCATGCGGGAGAGCTCCCCCAAGCAGTACATGCAGCTGGGGGGCCGTGTGCTGCTGGTCTTGATGTTCATGACTCTGCTGCACCTGGATGCCAGCTTCTTTTCAGTAAGTACCACCGCACGCCCCGGGGCCCTGGCTGGGTCTGAACACAGCCTGGGCACAGGAGGTGGCTCTTCTATCCCGAGCAAACAAGCCCCATCTGTCCCATGCGCCAGGTGCTGGCTCCCGTCAGGCAGAGTCCAAGGCCCCCTGCCCTCTTTGCAGGCTCCTTGACCATTCTTAAGCCTAGGGGGAGTGGGCTCGGCATGCGCAGCGTTGGGGCAGAGGTGTCTGGGTGGGCATGGCGCTGCGCAGAGGGTGGGTGTCGCCAGCCCAGACTCGGGCTAGAGCGAGGCCAGCCCTGGAGCTCTTGTGGGTAAATCACTGCACGTGGCTCAGGGGAGGTGTTCTCCCGCCAGCCTTCAGCGCTCTGTGATGCAGGGCCATGGGACCGTGCGGCTTTCTCGTGGATGCTGACTTTCCACTGCTTACCTCTCACCCTGTTCAGATCATCCAGAACATCGTGGGCACGGCACTGATGATCTTGGTGGCCATCGGTTTTAAAACCAAGCTGGCAGCTTTGACTCTCGTCATCTGGCTGTTTGCCAGCAACGTCTACGTCAATGCTTTCTGGACCATCCCCGCCTATAAGCCCATGCACGACTTCCTGAAGTATGACTTCTTCCAGACCATGTCGGTGATTGGGGGCCTGCTCCTGGTGGTGGCCCTGGGCCCCGGGGGCGTCTCCATGGATGAGAAGAAGAAGGAGTGGTGACAGGCGGGCCCCTGCGCTACCTGGCCAAGACCCGCTGTCAGCACTGGCTCAGGGCGGAGCTGAGGAGCTGCCAGCGTTGTGTCCTTCCCCTCCCCTCCCTTGGTAAAGGCACCGATGTTCTGAGAACTTTATTTGCAGACACCTGAGAATTGCTAGGAAAGTCTGCTCTGGAACCAGCTTGGTACTGACCGCTGAGTGCTGGCCAGCCGGCTGGGTGGCCAGTCCCTCAGCCCAGGCTTGGAGTGCGTGGCGTGGCAGGTCGGGGCCCCTCAGCCGTTTCTGAGTCTTTTCTGGGGTGGGGGCCTTCCAGCTGGACTGAGCAGACACACTTAGCGTTCAGAGCAGTCTCTGGTTTCTTCAGTTTACATTCTTTGCTCAAACTACACGAACCCGACGGTCCATCCGTCTTCTCCCACCAGTTAAGCTCCCTGGCTCAGACTCGGACCCGTGGCCTCAACACCTTTTCTGCCCTCGTATCGTAGTTACTTTAAGCTCAGCCACTGAGGACCTCTTAAGAACTCCAGAGCCAGGGAGCGATGCATATTGGAGGGACGACCAAGGCTGCTGGTGACAGTCACACATCCATGTGCTCAGCTGGGCACTGGCCCTGGGTGACAGATACCTGGAGGTGAGTGGCTCTCAGCATGGGCCACAAGCCCTTTCGGGGAGCTGCTGCCTGGGGCCAGGGCCAGTCAGGAGGCTGCATGTAGGATGGCCGAGCCCACCATCAAATCGGCGTGCAGAGCAACGGCCCCACGGGACTCAGTCTTTACCTCACTTGACCTTCAGAGCCAGGCCTGGACACCCCAGCAGCCGAGCCACTGTCCCTGAGGCTGTCGCTTGCTCCACTTTTGTCCACAATTGTCTGTTTGTTATGCCTTACCGATTTGGTCTCAATCCTGTATTTAAAGTTTTCTAACATTGCCTTACACTGTGTCCTCTTTTTAGGGGGAGGGGTCTGATGCCATGGCTCTGCCCATCTGCATGGTAGCAAGTGCCACAGGGTGGCGGGGACCTCTGAAGGACTTCCCAGGCCTCTTGGGAGACCAGCCAGATGCACAGTCCTGGGAGAACGGTGGCTGCTAACCCCATGTTTGTGTTCGCAGCCATGGTGCACCCCCAAGCCCACCATGGCCTTGCTCTGAGGGGACAGTGGTGGCTACTGAAGCAGCTGATACTTAGCCCTCAGCGTTTCCTTCTGATTGGCACACGCCTTCTTCCCATGTGTGCCAGATCCAGCAGTGGCACTCACGATGCCTTGGACGTGCGGGGCACGGCCTCCCCACAGACATGGTGATGCTCCCGTTGCAACGCCGAGCGCAGCAGTTTCTTGGGGGCCTGTGGCTCAGGTTGCAAGTGGCAGACCTGGGGCCCGGTGCAGGTGCAAGGCCGGCTTTGTCTGGGCCTGAAGGGACTGGATCTACTTGTTGGTTTTGGCAAAAGTTTCTGAAAATGTTTTTTGCTTCATATGGGAATAAGTATAAATCTCATTTTTATGCTGTATTTTATATCTTAGTTGTGTTTGAAAACATTTTGATTTTTTTTAAACATCAAAATAAATAATGGCATTTGTGTACGCGGCATGATCCCACTGGGTGTCCAGCCTGGGGAGCTGCGGCTGGCTGCTCCACTCTGGGCCCCACTCAAGCCCCGGGGAGCGAGGGCGCCACTTCTCTGCTGCTTCCAGGGTGCAGAGCAGGCCACCCATCCTGCCTCAGGGCGGCGAACTTCAGACACCGAAGGCTTCTGCGGGCCTTCCTAACCCACTTGCTTGAAGGAGCCCAAGCTCGTAGGCCTGCAGTGCCGGCTCTTGAGCTTCTTGGCCAGCGAGCCCCGCTGCCCCTGCAGCAGAGCGGAGAACAGTTAGGCACGCCGTTCCCACTGCAGGTTTCTGTTGTGCGGAGTCAGAAAAGGCACCACGGCCTTGCCTCTGCCCTCTGCAGAGGCCCCGACACCAGGCCTCTTCCTTCCTGGAGGACAGCAAGCTGCTGCAGGGAGCCAAGCCCCTTCCTTTGAGTTCCTGGGCCATGGTCACATCTACTGGGAGCTGGGGGGATGGGGGGGTTTGACAGGACCCATACGTCCTGTCCTTTGCAGCCAGAGGTGGGAACCTTGCTCCTGGAGACCCTCCTTCCCATCAGAGCCCTCTGCCTCTGCTTCACTGAAATGTCAGGTGTGGATTTTTCTTTTTTTTTTTTTTTTTCTGAGACAGAGGCTTACTATAATGGGTTTCAGATTCACTGTATATAGCCCAGGCTGGCCTTGAACTTGTGGTAAGCCCCCTGCCTCAGCCTCCCAAGGTCCAGGGTTATAGGCCTGGCAGCCAGAGGCTATAGCTCACCTTCCTGCGCTTACAGATCTTGTGGGCCACGTCCATCCGCTTCCTGTTTCTGGGGCTCTTCGCTCCTGGAGGCCTAGGCTCGTCCTCCTGGTCTGTCAGGAAGTCATCGGTGTCACCCCCGTTCTCAGGTCCTTGTGCCTCCTTTTTGGTGAACAGCTCAGCTAAAAGAACAGGCACAGGGCTGAGGCTGGTTGCAGGTGAGCCAGTGCTCTGCAACGGTCAGAGCGGGTGTGAGGGCCAGGCCAGCAGGAGGACAGACACCCAGCGGAGGCAACGCAGGACCAGAAGGGCCAGCCAGGCCCTGGAGCTGCAGGGACAGGACTGCGCTTACGTGGGTACAGGTCTGTCATGCTGTCGTCACTGGAGGCTGTTTCCTCATCACTGGATGCTGGCTGCCAGAAGGTGTCTCTCGGGCCCAGCAGCCTGTCGGAGTCCTGCTGGTCTTCCCTCCTCCTCCGCTTGTGCAGCAGGCAGGCAGGAACAAACTCCACCCCTTGCTTCTGACACTCCTCATCTGGGGGACAAGCCGGCCGTGCCCTGATCCCTGTGTGCACCCTGCCAGGCCTGGACCCCTACCTCCCAGGACGGGCACCAGCACAGCACAGTGGGCATCTGGCCTCACGGCCTACTTGGCTTGAGGAGGGTGGTGTGAGGCTGCCAAACTTGGGCTGCTAACCCAGCGCCTTGCCAGGCTGCAAAGAGATGGCTGGGAAAGGAGGTGCAGCCGTAAGCTGCACCCCAGGGAAGCTGGCACAAAAGCCACACGACCTGACCTCTGCAGATGAAAGTTCTCCACACAGGCCAGGGCTGGGGGCTGGGAGAGCTGGCTAGCTGCTGAGCCCGGGAGCTGCGATGTGCTACTTTGGGGAAGGCCCTTCCTGAGGTCTCCCTGGGGACCCTGGACTGCTGGACCTCAACTCTGCAAGCATGGGCTCCAGGAACCAGGGGCCTGTGGTCTTGGTGCTCACATGTCAGGAGACCTAGCTGCACTTCCTTGCTGGGAGAAAGAAACCTGCAAGCTCCCTTCCGCATCTTTCCAACCCCAAGCCAGCCCGAGTTTGCACCGCTTACCCAGGCAGGAGGCAGTGTGGTCCCTGGCAGCCCTCACTCCTCAGCCCAGCCTCTGCCCACTTCCTCTTGGGCCAGCTCCCTTCCATGCCCACCAACCCACTGACTTCAAAGCCACCGACCCTTCTCCTGCACTGCGGCACTGCCATAATCCCTTCCATCTTCTGCAGGTGAGGCAAACCATGTCAGTCTCAGTCCCGATGGCTTCAGACGACCTCGGCCACATCCTCTCCCCGGAGCACAGGTCCGAGACCCGGTCCGTCAGTGGGAGGCTGGCCTCTCACCTCCACATGTGCCACACCACAGACCGCAAAGCGCACTTCCTCCCCAGCCTGGGGTCCTTGTCCCGCCCCTCACTGTACTAGCGCCAAGGAGATGCACCATCACCTGGGGACCAGAGAGTAACAAGGAGCCACGCTCCGGCTGCGGGAAGGTCACGGGAGTCAAAGGCCCGCGCCTCCGTGGTGACTTACATCTCTGCAGTGCTCTCTGGTACCGCCGGCCTCGGGTGTGCCTCAGCACGTGCTCTGGGCACTTGTTGATGTGCCGCAGGGTGAGTTTGCAGAACAGCTGGTGCCTGCGGGGCAAGGAGAGCTGAGCGGTGCGGTGCGCGCGGTGCCCAGGACGTTCCGGCGCTCATAGAGCACTACCCGGATGCAGGAGTGCGACGGGGCCAGATCAGAGGGTTTAAAAGGTGCAGGCACACGCAGGAGACAGCCCGGGGCCCTGCCACCACCTCCTCCCTCCGACGGTGGCCCAGCCACCTACTGCGGCCACACCCAGGGTCCCCGCGGCGGGGAGGACCTGTCTCAGTACCAGGAGGGAGCGTCGGCCACCTACGGGTGCTTGGTGCTGGGCACAATGTGCGGCTCGAACTCGGCGTAGTCGAAAGCCGGGCAGGCGCGCGCCAGCCGCTGGTACTTCTTGCCGCGAGTGTACAGCTGCAGCTCGGGCAGGCGGCAGGGCAGCTCGTGGCCCGTCAGCGAGCAGCGCACCTGCGGGGACGGCCGAGGGCGGGTCAGGGCGTCGTGGTCCCGCGCTCCCCCGGCACCCCTCCCAGCCCCAGTCTCTCCTCTCCCCTCTGCTCCGGGTGCGGACCCTGTTGGCGCCAGGGAGCAGGCGCAGGCTCGGGTGCTGGCTCAGGAAGGCCTGCACGGCGCCGGTCGGCTCCTCCATGATCCGGACTGCTAGACGCCGCGCACGTGGGCGTGGGAGGTACCCGGAAGCACACGCCCCCCCGCCCCCCGGAAACACACGCTCCTGCTCCCGGAAGCGATCGCGGCCCGGGAACGGATGGCGGCGGTGGCTCCTCGGATGCTGGGGACTCGGGCGGCGGGGCTGCTCCGCGCTGCGTGCGCGAGGCCGGTGAGTGGAGGCGGAGTGGGGCGCGGAGGGGAGGCCGGACGGGGCGCGGGGCCGCGCGGGAGCTCAGCTCTCCGTCCCATCCCCGCAGGCCCGAGCCTCCTGGAGTGTCCTCGGGGTCGCCCCGCGCCCAGGTGAGCCAAGCGCGCGGGCTTGGAGTGGGAGGGCGCTGAGAGACTAGGGGATGGCTGCTCGAGTCACTGGGTGATGCCCGGACGTCGGCAGGACTTGGTCAGCAGCCCGTGACGCTTGCGGCCCGGCAGGCTCCAGGGAAGCTTGAGGTGCCCTTCCGTGTGCTTTGTTCCTTCTCTGCTGCATTTATGGCTCACAGTGAAGCAAGTGGCTTAGGACAATTCCAGTTTATGACATGCTTCTTTGTAGCACCAGGTTGCTAGTGCCTGGCCGAGCTCCTTGTTAATTTTTTCCGCTTTTTAAATAGGGTAAATAAATGAATACTTGTACAGATCAGTGCGCCGGAACACACAGCACATTCTTTAGGGTTTGTTTAGTACTGGGGTCGAACTCAGGACCTTGGGCTTGCTAGGCAGGCGCTTATGCCGCTGAGCTAACTCCTGGGCCCACATTCTTGCATTTGAAGTAAGCCTGGAACGGTGGAGCATGTTTGCAGTCCCAGCACTCTGGGAAGCTGAAGCTTGAGGATTACAAGTTTGATCCCAGCCTGGGAAATGTAGCCAGTTAGTAAGGTCTGTGCAAAGTGAAAGGGCTGGGAACGTCTATCCCAAGCATCCTAAACACAAAACGAAACAAAAAGTCCTGAGTGATCACGCCGTCTGGGGTAATGGCAGAGGCAGCGGTGAGCTCCCAGTCTCATCTGTTCACTCACTGGACCCTCCGTGAGCAGCAGGGCTGCAAGTTCGTTTGCTCACTCTCCTACATCCGTGGGGCCGCGTGAGCAGAGCCACTGAGGAGCTGGCTGCTCGCTGCTACGTGTCTTACGCTTCTGACCACACGGCAGTGTCCTCCAACTTCCTCGGGGTGGCATGGATGCCAAGCAGGCGTGGCAGCTCTGCAGCAGAAGCACCCGCGACAAAGGCAGATGACTCCGTCCTCCAGTGGTTGCTGCTGCTCATCCCCGTGACCGCCTTCGGCCTGGGGACATGGCAGGTAGACCGGCGACTAGCACGGGGAGCTCTGAGCCTTTGGTCCTGCTGCCCTCTGCCTGGCTTACGCCTTGTTTCTGTAGGTCCAGCGCCGGAAATGGAAGCTGAAGCTAATTGCAGAGCTGGAGTCTAGAGTCATGGCCGAGCCTGTCCCTCTGCCGGCAGAGTGAGTGTGGCTTCCCACTCTGGCCTGGTGTCTTCCTGTCATGTCCGACCTCAGCCCCTGGGGTCAGTCCTGCGGGCCTCGCTGTTGGCGGCAGAAGGCTCCTGCAGAAGGTTACTGGGACATCATTTTTCATGCCGAGTTTCAGCCTCTTTTCTGATCTGAGTGATCCCTAAGCTGACAGCCGCTGGGGCAGAGATCCTGAGCCAGTGGGTAATGGCAGCAGGTCACAAGGGCTCAGCATGAGCTGGTAGCAGTGAAAAGTGCTCCAGTGGTCCAGCTGCCCCCTCACCTGAAAGCACTGTCATGGAGCGACGTTGGCATCAAGCAGAGAACAGTGCCGTGTGTGTCTTGCAGATGGCAAATGTGGCTTTACTTTTATGTGAATTGTTCATACAGGAAGCCACACAATCTTAGGTTCCTACGAGTGTCAGGGCTAAAGCTGAGGGACAGCCCTTTTAGTGCACGCGGTCCCCACACCCTTGGCACTTTGTCCCTAGTCTGGTCACTTGCAACCCCCTTAGGGAGATTTCTTGGCCATGGCTCTCTTCTCCTTGTAGCCCAGCAGAGCTGAAGACTCTGGAGTATCGGCCAGTGAAGGTTAGGGGGCACTTCGACCACTCCAAGGAGTTGTACATGATGCCCCGGACCATGGTGGACCCGGCCCGGGAGGCCCGGGAGGCCGGCCGTATCTCCTCGTCCACCGAGAGTGGGGCCTTTGTGGTTACCCCCTTCCACTGCACTGACCTGGGGTGAGTAGGTCACACTGGGTGCTGGCTGGCTTGACAGCAACTGGGCTTTTACTGCCCCTCCCCACCCCTAACCTCCCAGCAAGCTTCCGTTCGCCAGTCCTGGCATTTATTTTGTGGTACCTTTCACCTGCTAGGCAGGCACTTGTACCATGGAGCTATCTCCCCAGCCCCAGTCCTGGCATTTATTAAGCAACCTTAGCCATCTTCTGTAGGATCCGGATGTGAAACTGAACAAGGGAAATTACAGGCGGCCCCTCGCGGAGTGGCTGTGGGGGAGCAGGAGTGCAGCGGGCACGTGAGAACCCCAGGCCCTCCTGGGGGGTTAAGGGCTGGGCAGGGGCCCGTGCCCTGTGCCAAAGATGGGGCAACCAGAAAGGGGCACACCAGGGGCGAAAGGTGAGTCGGGGAGCTTTTAGCCATCTAGAGGGCAAAACTCATTGGTGCCGGAGTCCCTTCTAGAGATCATTCTTGTACAAACCTTTCCCCACCAGAAGCAGCACTTTCATTTTTCCAGAGTCACCATCCTGGTAAACAGAGGATTTGTCCCTAGAAACAAGGTGAATCCCGAGGCCCGGCAGAAAGGCCAGGTAATGGAGGGCAGGGCACCCTTGTGAAGGTTTCTCGTCACCTGGCCTCCAGTAAGGCACAGCTTCACACTTCTTTGTAGGTTGAGGGAGAAGTGGACCTAACTGGGGTGGTGAGGCTGACAGAGACCAGGAAGCCCTTTGTCCCCGAGAACAACCCAGAGAGGAACCACTGGCACTACCGGGACCTGGAGGCCATGGCCAGGACCACAGGCGCAGACCCCATTTTCATCGATGCCGACTTCAGTACGTTGTGGCCCGCCCACCCGTGGGCACAGCACACCGCTGTGGAAATCGCTTCATTCCCTTGTTTCCTGGCCAACTTTCCACTCACTGCAGTCCCAGTACTCGGGGCTTTGCAGGGAAGACTCGAGGGGGGTGGGTCCTAGCAACAGTCCTATGGGTCACAGGTGGGGACAGGTGCCTGTTGTCTCTGCAGGGAGCACTGTCCCTGGAGGACCCATCGGAGGGCAGACCAGAGTCACTCTGCGGAATGAGCACATGCAGTACATCATTACCTGGTCAGTCCCTGGAGCCCCCACCCCCACCCACATAGCTCACGGCCTCACATAGTCCTCTCTCCCCAGGTACGGGCTGTGTGCAGCCACATCGTACATGTGGTTTAAGAAGTTCCTGCGCCGGACACCTGGTGTGTGACAGGGTTGGCTGCCACACAGCCTTGCCCTATTTAAATAAAAGCTCCAAGCCTTTGTTGGGGCTCCTGTTTGTCACTGACGTGCAAGCTTCTGTCCTGGTCTTGACTGAAATCTGCCGCCAGTCCACACAAGTTCACACCGCATTAAGGACAGTTTATTGTTCTTATGTACAGAAAACTCAAGGGCCCGCCTAGCCCAGCTTCGTGGCCAGCTCTTTAGCCTTTGCCTTCTCCAGCTTGGCAATGCGAGCCACAGATTTTGGACCCAGAACGTTGCCTCCCCAGTGACGGCGGATCTGAAATGACAGAAGAGGGCGGCAGTCAAGAGCGGGCTGTCACCTGGGGCATCTTGGGCTGAGCACACACCCAGCAGCACTAACTGGCACCGAGTGGACCGCGCCAAGCGGCGGTGCTTGTTAGACCCCAAGCAAACCCTGATTTACCCAGCCACCCCGGTGTGCAATCACCGCTTACCTCGTCGTATCTGTCATTGTAGTTGGTCCTGATGGCCTCCACCAGCTTGGCCAGCGCACCTTTGTCTTCCCTAAAGGAGCAGGAAAGAATAGAGAGGGACATCTAGCCTCGGCTATCTCAGAGAGCTGCAATGACATCTACCACGTAACTTGTTTGAAACAAGCCTTTCTGCCTCAGACAAAGCATGACCACATGGGTGATTCAGGTGAAGAAATTCTTAACCATCACTGGCAGATATTCAGATTAATTAAAGTACGTATTCCTTGCACACTTCTCAAAAGTTCCCAAGGCCCTCGCAACCTGTGGCACACTTACGAGTTGACTTGCGTGAAGGCGACAGTGGTACAGGTCTTCCTGTGGACCAGACGCCCCAGCCTGGCCTTCCCCTTGATGATGCAGTAAGGGACCCCCATCTTGCGACACAGGGCAGGCAGGAACACCACCAGCTGGAAGAGAGGACCGCTGAAGGACCTGTTCGAGCCAAAGCCAGTCGTCGAAGGCCTAGCTCGGTGGCAACTGCTCAGGGTTAAAAAGCTCATGTATTTGCACTTCACGCTGCAGTTCAGTTGAGAGGTTCACATCATTGCAAATGCCACGCTCAAGCCCTGTTACAGCCTCACCTACGATGCCCCCCCCCCCCCTAGCCCCCACGTTCAGAAAGGGACTTTTGGAGCATGTCTGATAACAAGGTGACAGTCCACTGCTGAGTGCTCTGTTCAGTATATTCCTTGGTGGCACCAGGCTGCAGGAAACGGGTCCCTGGGCCACGCGTGGTCGCCAGCCCCCTCCCCTCTGGCAGCCATGGCAGGAATTCCTGCCATACTGTTCTGCCATAGAACTGCTTTAGAGTCCACTGACCAGGCGCAAAATAAAACCGTGAGCCCTAAGGTAAGCCAGCTGCACACACAAGCTCTGTGCCACAACTTAAGGCTCACCACACAATCGCCCCATTGGTGCCATCCTCACACGCAGGCAGCTGGCTGTCCGGGGCTGCCCCAAGACTGGTGCGACAGTCGCTGCTCAGAAACCCAGACCCACCTCAATGGGGTCCACGTCGTGCGCAATCACCACGAGCTGAGCCTTCTTGTTCTCTACCAGGGTGGTGACAGTGTTGACCCCTGCAACACAACCATGTGCCTGAGCACTGAAGCTGCTCTGGTTCTCGGACGCAGCTGCAACCAGCTGTGACCCAGGGTTTAAAAGGTCGATTTCCTGCGACTTCAGGTGAAGCTCAGGTAAAGAAATTCAGACCTCTGCCCAGCCCTCCACACTCCACCCGAGGACCGAGGAGCCCCTCACCTGCTCTGAGGACCGGTGGCCTCTTGGTGGGGACGTCCCCTTTGCCAGCAGCTTTCTTCTCTGCCCGGGCCAAGAGCCTCTGCTTCTTCTCCTGCTTGGTCTCTGGTCTGTACTTGTGGGCGAGCTTAAGCAGCTGGGTAGCTGGGAAGGCACCCTTCAGTTAAGGCTCTGCAGGTCAGACCTGCTACTCAGCGCCAGGTCAGTGCTAAGTCCCCAGGGGTACCAGGAACCGAACCCAAGCCCGGAGCCGTGCGGCCAGCGCTGGCTGTGCGCTGCCGTGTCAGCTAGGACAGTCCGGAGAGGCAGTGAGGCCGACTGCACACCGCCAAAGCCTACCTGTTTGGCGGTCCAAGGCCTGGGTGAACTGGTTAATCGCAGGAGGCACCTTCAGCCGCTTGTACAGGATGGCCCTCTGTCGCTGCAGCCGGATGTAGCGGGGCCATTTGACAAAGCGGGTGAGGTCTCTCTTGGGCTGGATGTCCTGTCCTAAGAGTCCAACAATGCGAATGAGGCGCCAACCCTGGGTGCCGGGCACAACGGGGCTACCAAGAGGGTGCTGGTGCATCAGCGATCTTGGTGGTTTGAAATGTCATCACCATCTTTCTGATAGCAAATATTCTCTCACATCATCTGCACCCAAGCACCAGAGAGGGGCCAGCCGAAGCGGCCCAGCCCACCGCGCCCGGAAGCAGCGGCAGCACGCAGGGCTACGTAACCCCCCAATACCTACAAGCCTTAACGCATTGTCACACTCGAGGCGATGCTCCTGCCCCAGCCTCCCAGGCGCGGGGATGACGGGCATGCGCACCACGCCCTGCTCGGCGAAACGCCGCAACGCTACTAGGAGCAACGTTTCTAAAAGCCGTTCCGTTGGCCCCTTCCTTACCAATGCCAAAATTCTTCGGCCTCTTCTCGAACAGGGGATTGACCACCTTCTTGGCCTCCTGCTTCTTCACGACGGCAGGGGCCGGAGCCACCTTCTTGCCCTTGGCCTTCTTCCCTTTCGGCTGCGCAAAAAGAACACCCAATCCGACCGTCTCCCCCCGGCCACCCGTACGGGCCCGAGGTGCGCACGACTCGGGCAGCATGCCCGGGCCTCGCCCGCGGACCTAGCAGCAGCGCGACCTCGACGGCCGCGGAGGCAGCCCTGCACACCGTCCGCAGGTACACTCGAACCTGGAGGGCCGACACGGAACGCGGGCGGAGAGCTCCGCGGCGCGGCGCGGCGTAGCCCCCGGAGCCCCGAGCCCCCTCCAAGCCCGCCGCGGCACAATGGGCGGCCCAACGGCTCCTTGTCGCCGGGTAGCCGCCTCATTGTCTCCCTGTCATGCCCAGGAGAGCTCTTTCAACATTAGACCGAAGCGGGGATCCCGCGCGGCGGCGGCCAGAAGCGGATGGCGGCGGATAGAGCCCAGAGAAAACCAGAGGCCACAAACGACTCACCATGTCGGCCGGCTGACGGAAAGAGACTGTAAAATGAATTGTGGGTAATATGTAAGGGGAGGCGGCTATCGCGAGATCTGGCGCATGCGCGGGACTTCGGATTTAAAGTAACAAGACTCCTTAAACTGTTCCGTCGAGGGCGGTACCTAGAGCGGCTTTTCAGCCAGCGGGAAGGTGGGCCGGGCAGGGCCAGGCCGGACCGGAGGCGCTGCAGTTTGGCGCCCAGGCTGGAGCTAGCGTCCGTAAGTGCAACTTGGGCGATACTAAGCGCACGGCTGAGCTAGCTTCCCTGTGGGGACGCTGGCCCAAAGCGCGGAGTGGCTTGGCCTGGGAGGGAAAGGCCACAAGAGACCCTTGCGGGGATGCAGCGTAGATCGGAGGGACTGGGATCGCGACCAGTGGCGCGTACGCGCAGCGTCCCCAGGCTGGTGGTGGGGCGTCCAATGTGCCCACCTGCTGGGTTGGGCGGTGTGATTGGCCTGTCGGGTGCTGGGTGCGCCTGCCCAAGGCGAGGGGGCCATGGACAGCCCTTGGCCTCGCCGTGCCTGCTGTGGATGGGTCCATCCGCGTTTGAACGGGGGGCGCGGGGATGTCTTTGTGCGTCAAGGTTCTGTATGTTCTGCTCAGGTGGTGGAGGGTGTCTGAGCCTGCCTCGCCCCCTGGAAGCTCTGTCCTGCACTGTCAGGCTCCCTGGCCTCCCCCTGCGCCAGCCGAGTCTGCCATGGCCCAGCAGAGAGCCCTGCCCCAGAGCAAGGAGACGCTGCTGCAGTCCTACAACAAGCGGCTGAAGGACGACATCAAGTCCATCATGGACAACTTCACCGAGATCATCAAGACGGCCAAGGTGGGCGGGCGCCGCCCTGGCTCCCCCGGGGGAGGCCGTCCCGCAGGCAGCTGGGAAAGGGACAGCCTTGTTTGGGGTAGGCAGGAGTGGCAGGGGGTTGTGACCACCAGGTCTACAGATCCACAAAGGAGCCAGATGGTTCCGAGGCGAGGACCGGGAGGGAGGCTACCTTCGGAGCTCCACGCTCAGCATGACCAGCCCCGTCGGGTGGATGGGGACTTTGCTCCTTGGTGCCTCAGTGTCCCCCGCCTTTCTCCAGCCTCCTGATGAGTCCCACAGAGCAGTTACTGCGGGGCCTGGAGCAACATGAGTGAAACCGCATCCTGGTTGCTGCTGCGCATGAGCGAACAGTCGAGAAAGGAGGGAGGCCGGAGGCGGGCTCGGCCCCTCTGGGCAGGCACAGCAGTGTCTCCTTGGGGTCAGGGCAGCCCCACGGCTGCACCAAAGGGGGCCGATTGTCGTGTCTGCTGCCCACAGGCCAGCTATGGCAGTAACCAGAGCTGGCAGTGACTTAGGGGCAGGCCAAGTCGCGAGGGCTGTTTGTGGTGCTCTGCTTCGCTCTCTGAGCTCGGTGCCCTCTCCACAGTCAGTAGGAGAAACTGAGGCCTGGAAGAGAAAGACATTCATTACAGGGAATTTGTACCTGTACATGATATATCTTGGTTCTTTTTCTCCTTAAGCTCAAAAGTTACCCACAGTCACTCAGCTAACTGACAGTTGGATTTGAACTCGGGGAGTCTGGCTCTTAGTCACTGAGCCCACACCCGCTCCATTACCTCCTTGGGGCTGCTGGAAGCCCTGTCCAGGACGCCTCCTGGGACCTTTGAGGTGGATGTGCTGGGCTGGTCTCCTGGCTCCTCTGTTTTTTTTTTCCTTTCCTTTCCTTTGAGACAGAGTCTCACTATGTAGTCCAGGCTGTCCTTGAACTCCCAGCGACCCTCTTGCGTCAGGCCTCGCCCATGCCTAGATTACAGGCCCGTACCACCGTGCCTGCTCCTAGTTCCGAGACACCGAACCTTGCGCTGCCCCTCTGGGAGCCTCGCGTGGCAGGCCAGGCTTGGGCGATTGTCCGCATCGGCGCTCAGAACAGAGCCCGGCGTGCCGGCAGTGATCCGGAAATGCTCCTCAGCAAAATGCATTCTCTCCGGGCGTGGTGGCGCACGCCTGTAATCCCAGCACCTGGGAGGCTGAGGCAGGAGGATTGCTGGGAGTTCGAGACCAGTCTGGACTACACAGTGAGCTCAAGGCCAGCCTGAACTGCATAGCGAGACCCTGTCTCAAAAATGAAGAAAAAAAACCAAGTGCGTTTTGTTCTGTTTATACCTGTCATACCCTGAGCCAGCACACCAGTCCCAGCCAAACGTGGCCCCATGCCCCAAAGACAGAACCCTTCTCATGGAGACCCTGCTCCTGTGCAGAGCGCCGCCGTCAGCCCAGGCAGCGGTGCCTGTGTTGGGGGGCCGGGTGGCTCCTGTGGGCCGGGCTAGGCCAGCAGCGGGAACCCCAGGCTTGGTCAGCTAGGCTGACCCTAGGCTTCTTCGCTTGCCCTCAGATCGAGGATGAGACGCAGGTGTCACGGGCCACTCAAGGTGAACAGGACAATTACGAGATGCATGTTCGAGCTGCCAACATCGTGAGTTGCCGGGGGCGCAGGGCATGGCCAGGGCTCCAGGGAACCCCGTTAGGTTTTTAGCACGCACATGCAGGGCTGCTTTGGTTTCGCCCTTGTGGTTTCCTAGAAGGTGGCAGGGGCAGATGCATTCTCAGGAGAATGTCCCTAAGGAGGGCGCCTAGTCAGCCCAGCCCAGCGGGGCGCTGGCCCTTCCCACTGACCTGAGGTTTCTGAGGCTTCGTGAGTGAAAGGAGGTTTGCGCTGTGATCCCGCCCGGTGTTGGAGGGAAGCCCCAGCAAGCCCTGCGCCCCGCAGCTCTACCAGGGCCCCAAGAACTGCTCGCAGGCGGCAGAGGCGCTGTGCCTCCCCAGAGCTTGAGCTCTGAGTGCGCCGGTGTGGGTGGGCACAGCCGGTCCGATAGCACAGCGAGCCCGTAGGAGGAAGCGGGGGCTGAGGGCGCGGGGCTGGGCCAGCCCATCAGGAGGGTGCCAGGGCCTGGCTCCCTGAGCTCAGGCTCTGGTGCTTTCGCTGGGTCCTCTTGCACGTCCAGTGCTGGCCTCCTTTCCAGAGGAGGAAGCTGAGGCGCCCGGGGAGGCCACGGCTGGGCCTTCACCCTGTGCTGCCTGGTTCTGGTGGCCGCAGGTCCGAGCAGGCGAGTCCCTGATGAAGCTGGTGTCGGACCTCAAGCAGTTCTTGATTCTCAATGACTTCCCGTCCGTGAACGAGGCCATCGACCAGCGCAACCAGCAGCTGCGCGCCCTGCAGGAGGAGTGCGACCGCAAGCTCATCACGCTGCGGGACGAGGTCTCCATCGACCTGTACGAGCTGGAGGAGGAGTATTACTCATCCAGGTACAAATAGGGCGGAGCCCGCCGGCAGGGCGGCCAGCCTGGAGGGGCCTGGTGTTGCCAAGCAGTGCCTTGGATGGACAGACCGCTCACAGCTGCCTGTGGGGCCGGGCCTCCCCTCAGTGCGGAGCCATGGAAATGCCGGGACTTCCTGTCAGGGAGGCGGAGTCTGGAGAAGGGCGTGCGCCCTGCGTGCCTGGCTCCTGAGCCCAGACGTAGACACTTCAGCCGAGGCTAAATGCCAGGCCCGCACCCATGTCCAGGACACCACTGCTTGCCCGAATGCAGTTCCATGTGATGTCACCGAGCCCCACAGTACAAGGACAGGGCCGCCCCTGGAGAGAGGAGGGAGACCAGGCAGAGAAGGGCACGGACCCCGCCCGGGGTGCTTGGGTGTCTGATTTCTTGTCACTGCACCTTGCTCATGGAGCTGCAGCCTCCCACATGCTGGCCCCAAGGGACCAGCGTGGGCAGGACCTATCCCCCTAGCCCCTGAGGCCACTTGGAGTCCTGAGACCTGGCCTCTCCTGGGCTTTTGGGGTTCTGGAAGTTGGGCTCCCAAGACTTCATGGGTGAAAGTGAGGCAGAGGCCTTGTCCTCTGTCCCCTGGACAGGGAGCGCCGCTTGGACCCAGCAGTTGTAAAGCTCAGGCCACCTTGTGCCTTCCAGACAAACCTCCTCCCTCCTGGCCTCTCTGTTCAGGGCCAGCAGGCTCTGGGGCTGGGCCTCAGGTCCCCTGCCCAGCTGAGCGGCTCTGGAAATTCCCTGGGAGTACGGGAACCTTGGGACCGTGAGCACCAGGCTCTGGAAGTCCCCGGGCTGCCCCTACCAGCCTGTGCTGGCGCCCCCCACGTGCAGTGTCCTGTCCCCTCTGGCCAGCCCCTCTGTCCCTCAGCCCTGTGCCTACCTCTCCTCCACGGTCTCTCTCAAGTGCCCGGGCTCTGTGGTTCCCCTCCTGTCTGCTGCCAGCACTCGCCCTGTCTGCCCTCTGCTGCTCACTCTCTGGCTCTGCCTCTGCCCTGCTCTCCTAGGGGTGCCATCGTCTTGGGCAGTTCTGAGTTTGGCGCAGGGGAGGCCGGGGCCACTGAGTACCCATTAGCTGTGGGCCAGCCCTGCGCCAAGTAGCCACGGCCACGACCGACAGCCCGGCTCTTCACCTGCACCCGTGTGCAGAGCCCTGGGGGTCGCGGGCTAAGCATGGGGCAGGGACAAGCTGGGGTCCATGTTCTCATCACCCCTTTAAACCAGGTCCCAAGCAGGAGCTCTGCTGTCAGGGGCTGCTTCCAAAGACTGAGCACCACACCAGCCACCGAAGATGGGAACCCCACAGGGGCTAGGAGAGACCCAGGTGGAAGCCAGAGCAGGTGGCCGCAGCTCAGTGGGCTGGGGTCCTGCCGAGACCCCACAGCCTGCTGGAGGTCTGCAGCTGCCGCGACCCCCTCCCCGGCCAGGCCTGCAGAGGCGAGGAAGGGACGGGCGCTTGGGTGGCGGTCACGTTTCCTTAACTCTGCTTCTGTCTTGCTTCTCCCTCCCTGGCTTTCCTCTCTGCCTGCTCCTGTCTCTCCCTGGGGTTTCTGGTGGTGGAAAAGCTCGAGTCTTTGCGAAGCTAATGACTTGCCTCTGTGTGAAGCTTACTGGAGGCTGGACCCGGACACAGACTCCGCTGATTATCTCTCGGCCCCTCTCCTGTCGTCCCCGGAGCCTGGCGCAGGCTCCCTGCAGGTCGCAGCCCCTGCCCACTCCCATGCTGGCGGCTCTGGCCCCACAGAGCACACCTGAGCTTCTGGGATGCCTCCTATGCACCCCTGGCTCCCTGCACACCTCAGACACCCCAGGCCCGGGAACCACTGTGACCTCCTTGTTAGGAAAGTGGACGGGGTGGGGGCTGCCTCCCAGGACCGCTGGCAGAGGCGCTCAGCCCTTCCAGGATGGCCCGGCCTCACCTCCAGCTGCTACCTTTGGCCACGTGGGAGGAGTTGAGGGCCTTGACTGGGCAAGGGGGCGACTGACACAAAGGCTGCCTCCCAGGGTTTAAAACTGGAGGCCCCCCAGGTGGGTGGCATGGGCCACAGGGTCGCTGCAGGGCCTTTCCACAGCCTACTGCCTCTGTCCTCCAGCCATGTTCGTTCTGCCACTTTTGTAGCAAGACTGAATAAAAGCAATGCCGGTCTTCACTGGGTTCCTTGTCCTCGCCACTGCTCAGCCGGCTTCACCCGTGGGTGCCCTGCCACATCTGAGCATCAGCTCTTCACTTGGGATCCAGACTGAGCCCTCCCGCGGCACCCGACATGTCCTCCACGACTGCACGTTGCGGGGCCCTGGGACCTCTGCCCTCCATGCGCTCACTCTCATTGCTGTCTTTGGCGTGTTAAGTCCTCATCTCACAGGAAGCAGATAGGGGTTCAGAACGGGAGGTGTGCCCTGCCACAGGCCAGGAGGTGACGGAGCAGAAAACAGGTTTTGAACCCTGGAGGAACTGAGACCTGGGATGGCACCAGGTTCGTGGCGCATGCAGAGGCCGCAGTGCTGGGGCGAGGCAGCCATGTTGGACCAGGAGAGATGAGGGTCCCACAGACTCCACCCACACACCATCTCCCTTCCCAGTGGAGAGGGGCCACTGCCAGTGTTGCCAGCCTGGGTGACGCAGGCTAACAGTCTCAGGGCTCCAAGCCCTCTGCAGCTCAGCGGAAAATCGAAGGTAGGAGGAACTTGGGGCCTGGTCCTGTGGCCCACATCACACGGAGGAGGACATCTTCCACGGATAAGTCAGTGTTTTAATTGTGGGATAGGCCTGACCGAACCATGAAGGAAGAAAAAGGGCTTACAGGCAGATGGAAGCACATTGCTTTCAAAAACAATTGAGTAGTAACATCTTTTTACCAGTTTTTCTACCCTCAACGGCCAATACCATTGAACAGTGAAATTCCCCCCAGGGGCAGCTCTGGGCTCCGCTGAGCACAGCCAGTGCCCTGGCAGGACCTAAGAGACGCCACTGAAGTTCTCCCAAGCCTGCCTCAGTGCCCCCTGCGAAGCCACGTGTATTACAGTCACCAGTGCTAAGCCCTGGCCAGCCGTGTCTACCTCACCTTTTTGATCCCAAGCATTTTTTCTTTATTTTTGTCTTTCTGAGACAAAAGGGTCTCGCTATGCAGTTCAGGCTGGCCTTGAGCTCACTTTTGTAGCCCAGGCTGGTCTCAAACTCACACCAATCCTCCCACCTCAGCGTCCCACGTGCTGGGATTACAGGCGTGCGCCACAGGGAAAGGGTCAAAATGATATTACAGAGTTCTAAGCAGTGGGTAGGCAGCCTGTTAGGCCCTTGCTGGGGTTCAGCTCTCTGCTCTTGTATATAAAATTCATGTGAACTTCATCTGGAAACGATTCAGCAACTCCACTCTCACAGCCCTAGGCCATCATTAGTACCAAAATGGGTAGTGTCACCCTGTTTCCCTGCCACACTGATTTTCTTTTTTTAGTGCCAGGGATTGAGCGCAGGACCTTGTGCTTGCCAGGCAGGCGCTTAGGCGGCCCCCTCGTATCGTTATAGCTGTTTTTATCTTGCATCTCATGTAGTTGCTAAGTCTTCCGAAGTCGGGCAAGAGTAATCCTTGCACTAGGGAAGCCAAGGCCAGAGGATTGCCCCAACTTCGAGGCCAGCCTAGGCTATGGCTTCAGGGGCAAAAAAAAAATTTTAAAAATGGGTTGCGTGGGACACTAGTCCCTGCTGCGTCGTGGAACGGTCGGCAGAACAGGTCCCTCGCACGTAAGCGACATCCTTCTCGCCCCCCACGCATCTCTCGGCCAGCGTGCACAGGCTGGAAGAGCCCACACCGCCTCAGCCCCCCACATCGTGCTCCGGGGCGGCCCCCACAATGCCCCGCGCCGGCCAGGCTGGCGAATCAGCGCTCGCCTGCTGAGCCTGCGCGCTCGGCGGGCTGCACCCACAATGCTCCGCGCCGGCCAAGGCGGCGAATCAGCGCCTCCCTGCTGAGCCTGCGCACTCGGCGGTTTCCCGCGGGTCGCGCGGTCTCGGGTGGATCGCGGGATAACGCCGAGTGCGTCCCGCTTTCCTGCGCGCCGTAGCCATGGCCTCCCTGCTCGCCAAGGACACCTACCTGCAGGACCTGGCCAGGAAGATCTGCTTTCAGCCAGGCCCCGAGCGGCCGAGGCGCGAGCGGGGTAAAGCGGGTCGGGCGGGCTGGGGCCGGGCAGGGGACGGTTGTCCCCGAGCGCCCCCAGCAAGGCGAGTCTGCACTTTGCCGGCGAAATCTCCGGGTCCTGGGCGGCAGCCCGAGCCTCCGGCGCGGGGCAGGAGCTTGGCTGGCGCGGGTGGCTTGAGGAGGGGCAGGGGAGACGTCGATCAGACAAGAGCCTGTCCGGAGCCCCGCGGGAGGGGGAGGTTTCCAGCCCCACCGGGGCCCCAGGCCTAGGGTTAAGGGTCTCCCTAGAGGGGAACGCGGCGCTGGGCCTACAAGTGGCGTCCGGGTCCCGAGGAGGGCAGCAGGGTTGACAGAATTCGTAAATACGAAACAGGGTTTTCTCTTGCTAAAAAAAAAAAAAAAAAAAGGCTCTTTATGGGAAATGTTGACATTTAAGGGCGTTTCTCACCCGTAGCTCTAATGGGGTGTGTGGTCAGTCTGCCTGCCGCTAGGCAGCGTGTGCTTCTAGCTTCGGACGCGGCGCTGCTGGCACCTCTGTCTGCTTCTCTCGGTGCATGCTTGGGAACTGAAGGGCTGCCTGCCTGCCTGCTGTGTGACGCGTGAATCCGCGCTCGCAGCGCTTTCATCATCTTTTATTTCAGTCCGCAGAACTCAAGGCCCAGAAGCTGCTGAACCACCAAAAAAGAAAAGAAAGAAGACGCAAAAGAAGTTCCGAGAGCGGAAGCAGAAGTCTGCAGAGCACAAGAGCAAGTCCGTGGGGGTGAAGTCTCTGGTGGCTTCTGGGGCCAAAAAGCCAGCAGCAGTCAGGGAGGAGGAGGCTGCCAGCCCCACTGGGGCTGCTGCAGGTGAGACTCTGGGGCACCTGGGGCAGAGCAGGTAGGGCTTGGGTGCAAGTTTGGCTACGTCTGCGGTTAAGAAGAGGCTCTGTCGCACATTTGGGGGTAACTCAAGACCCCAGGAGCGAAGGTCACCCGTGCTCTGGGGTGGGTGGGGTGCGGGGCCTCATGGCGACCAAGACGTTAAGGGGCAAGGCCATCCCTCTGAGTCTGGAGCAGCTTTTGTACGCTTTGGTGACTTACTTGGGAGCCACTCGCCTGTCCTAGAAGTGGTTTTGGGGACCCGCCCTGGTGGAGTGGGTGCAAGGTGTGCCCCATTGCCCTGCAGCTCCACAAGTGGCTGTGGTGTAGGGCTGGGGAGTAGAGGCTGAGGCCTAGGTGCTGAGCTCTGGGCAGGGGTCCAGGGCCAGTTCTAGCCCCGTCTCTGTCGCTACAGGTGGCTTTGACACAGAACCTGTCTCCGTCTTTGCCCTGGATGTCCTTCGACAGCGCCTGCATGAGAAGATCCAGCAGGCCCAGGGCCAGGTGGGTGGGGCCCTTGCGGAATGGTTCCCCGACTGGGCCTCCGTCAGTGCCTGCTCAGCAGCGGCACAGGCAGGTACCAGGGGGAGGTCTGGCCTTCCTCCTGGGGAGTCCGGTGTCACTGAGATCGTTCGCACAGCCTGCTCAGTGTGCTGAGACGAAGGCGACCTGGCTACACCCAGGTCCCTCCCTTGAGATGGGTTGGGTGGCTATGGGCTGGGAGAGCCAACAGCAGAGTGAGACTGGGTTGTGTCAGGAGAGATTATGTGGTGGTCAGCGCAGGGGCTCAGACTCCACCCGGGTTCTGAGCCGCTGGAGAAAGGGTGACAGTGCTTAGAAGGCCAGCAGCATCTTGGCTCATGAGAAGGGCTAGGGACAGACGCATGGGCCTCGCATGGGGTCACTGGCCCCAAGGGCAAGGAGACCTTCACTGTCCTGCATCAGGACCTCCTCGTGGCCTTGGTTCCATCCCGGCCCTGTGCCACCCAGTCCCTGAGCTAGGAGACCTCTTCTGAGCGAACTGCTCCCCTAGGGCAGCACCAAGGAGCTGTCTGCGGCCACGCTGGAGAAGCGGCGCCGGAGGAAGCAGGAGCGAGAACGCAAGAAGAGGAAACGGAAGGAGCTGCTCGCCAAGAAGAAGGCCGCGCAGGCCGAGGAGGCCGAGGACCAGGAAGCGGAGGCTGAGGCGGCCCCGGGCGCAGCCCGTGCAGAGCCTGCAGAGCCAGTGCTGCTCTTCAACAAGGTAAGTGGGGGGGGGGGGGGGGCAGCCTCCCGCGCCGGCTGCGCCGATCAGCAGCAGCTGTGCGGAGGGCACGGGCACAGTGCCCCCGGGCTGCCCAAGGACGGTCTGTCCCCAGGTGGAGGTGAGCGAGGAGGAGCCGGCCAGCAGGGCCCAGCGCAGGAAGGAGAAGCGGCAGCAGGTGAAGGGGAACCTGACGCCGCTGACGGGCAGGAATTACCGGCAGCTGTTGGAGCGCCTGCAGGCGCGGCACAGCCGGCTGGAGGAGCTGCGGGAGCAGGATGCGGGCAAGGCCCAGGAGCTGGAGGCCAAGATGAAGTGGACCAACCTGCTGTACAAGGCGGAGGGCGTGCGCATCCGCGACAACGAGCACCTCCTGGAGGACGCTCTGAAGCACAAGGAGAAGCGGCGGGCACAGCGCCAGCGCCGGTGGGAGAAGCGCTCGGCACAGGTGGTGGAGAAGATGCAGCAGCGGCAAGACAAGCGGCGCCAGAACCTGCGCAAGAAGAAGGCTGCGCGGGCCGAGCGGCGCCTGCAGAAGGCCCGCAAGAAGGGCCGGGTGCTGCCGCAGGACCTGGAGCGAGCGGGCCTCGCCTGAGCCCCGCTATGACCTTCCAGCACCTCCTTGCCTGTGGCTGTTGTCTCTGCTCGGGTGCTGTGATACCAAAATGTCCCCCGGTTCCCAACATTACACAGTTAGTTGGTCTGAGCTACCTCAAAGCTGGGATTGTGTACCCACAAGAGTGGCCATGTCCTCAGACCCTGGGAGGCGGGGCCCTGGTCTGCAGCTGCCTCTGAGGCGGGAGCGTGCAGGGCGAGGAGGGAAGGGGCAGGGCCCAGCCGTGGGTGTGGACGCCTGCTGCGCGAGTGGAGGTAGGGCCTCCGGTGTCTGTTTCTGAACCTTGGTGGGCCGGGCTGAAGCAGGGGAGCAGCTGGCTTCGCAGAAGCTGTAGGGACTGGGTGTGGTTCTGAGCCTGAACACCAAGGCCTTTGCCCAGTCCTGCCACTGCTGACGTCCCCGGCGTCTCCACCACTCCAAGAAGGTGGGGGTATCTTCCCAGATCCAGGCCACATGGCCACATCTGGGCAGTCCCTGCCTTGGGGATGGTAACACTGCGGTTGTCACCGCCGAGAGTTGGGCCTGCTGGTACAACAGGCACGGGTGCCAGTGTTCTGGAGACCTAGCATTTCTTTCTGGAGGCAAGAGTCCACCCAGCTGAGCCAGCTGCAGTGTGCAACAGTTTGTTGCACTTGAGCCTCTGGGGTGGCCGACTGCTCTTTGGAGTTCCATCCAGTGAGAGACCAGGACAGAGCCATGCCCAGCAGCTGGGGAAGTCCTGCCACTGGGGCCCGTGGCAGTGGAGCAGGGCAGCAAGACGCCAGTCAGCAGCTTCTAGGCCACAGCCTGGAAAGGGAGGTGGGCTGGAGCTCTGTGTCTCCTGCCCAGGTGCTTGGCTATGGCTTGGTAACTGCGTGGTGGTGGGAGCTGTCGCCTCCTGCCCCCGTCCTTCAAGTCGAGACTGCAGTAAATGGCTTGCACCGCTCACTGTCTTGGAGTATGTTCCCTGGAGGGTGAAAGTGACACTCCCCCGCAGGACTTAACTCCCCTGCATGTGTACACAGCTGTCTTGAGAAACAGCCTTCTGAGGAGGAGACTCACACCTGCACTGGGCAGCTGCCAGGAGTGCCCGAGGCGTGGAAAGCGTGAGAAGGGTGGGGTTTGCCCTGTGAAGGTCAACAAGGTGAGTGCCGCCCAGACCTCACCCCAGTCCAGCTGGAGAAGATGAGGGAAAGAAACCCCGAGATGAGGCCAGGATGTTTTGCGTCTAGGTGAATGGCGGGGCGTAGCGCCCCCTGGGGTGCCTGGAGTGCGCAAGCGGCTCTACATTGGAGGTGTGTTAGCCAACTTCCAGAGCTCGATAACCCCGGTTATACCAGTGAACAGGACGGCTACGTAGTTTTTAAAGGTGCAGTAGTCACTGGTGATGCAAAGCCAGCAACATCTTGCAGAATCAAGATGGGAGCCAGGGAGGTAGCACAGTAGAGTAAGCGCTTACCTGGCAAGCACGAGGTCCTGAGTTCAATCCCCGGTACTGCAAAAAAAGGGAGCCAGTGAGGTAGCTCAGCGGACTGAAGTGTCTGCTAGAGCGCTGGTGTGGCTGGAAGCATGAGGATCACAAATCCAAGCTGCAGGTTGAGACTTCAACAACCAAGTAGTACATAATTTGTATATTTGAAGCCAGGCATGTTTGGCCCATGTGTGTCACAGTGTCCAAGATGGTCACAAGGGGCAGATTTATTGCTTCTGGTTCCAGTGGCCAGAAGCAGAGCCTCAGTGTTGGGTGTGCCTGTGGCAGGGTCGCACTGCGGCAGGAGGCCACAGCTCAAGTCCTCCGAATCCTGCCATACCCGTGGCACCTCTTGTGGCCTACCTGTGGAGGACGGAGCTCCTGGCCTATATTTTATTTTACTTTGTATTTTTTGTCTTTTGAGTCAGGGCCTTGCTGTGCAGCTCAGGCTGATCTTTTTTTTTTTCTTCTGCTAACAGAAGAGGTGATTTATTGTATGTGCTTTACACTCAGCCAACAGTGAGAACAGAAGTAGTGCAGAATGCCACAGGTCCAGGGCAAAACACCGGGGACCACTCAGCCTGAAGCTGGTGGGTCTGTGTGTGGTCTTGGCGATCAGATGGCAGTGCGGTTCCGATCCGTTGAGGCATGCTAGACAGCACACAGTCCGAGACTTGTACTAGCCTTGTCAGCTCAGGCTGACCTGAGTGATGACTGCCGTGGATTCTAGGCCAGCTTGGGCTTCTCAGCGAGTTGAAGACCAGTGTGGGGGCTGGGGAGACAGCTCCGTGGCACAAGTGCCTGCTGGGCAAGTGGAAGGTCATGAGTTCGAACCCCGGTCCCACAAAAAAAAATAATAAAAGTAAAAACCATTGTGAACTACGTGGTGAGACCCTGCCCCCCCCCCCAAAAAAAAAAAAAGACTGGCAAATGGAGCTCAAAATGTCAGAAAGATGATGCATGGGGCCAAGCAGGCCTGCCAGAGATGCAAGGGTGGCTCGCCGTGTCCAAGTCAGTAGATGCGAGGCACCACGTACACAGGACCAAGGGTGAAAAGGTTGCGTTATCGTCTCACTACGTGTAGCCTTTGGCAAAATCCAGCACCTACTCCTAAGAATAAAACCTGAGGAAAATAGGCATAAGGATTTTGGCTCAATCTGGTGAAAAGCCACTGTGACAAAACTGCCCACATGTTAAGTGGGGGAAACCAGGGAGCTTTCCCTTTCGGCAGAGTGGGACCAAGACAAGGATGCCCTCTTGACTCAGGACAAAGTATCCAGCACCTCAAAAAAAATTTTTTTGGTCTTTTTTTTGGTGTGTGTGTGTGTCTTTTTGAGTCAGGGTCTCTCTGTGCAGTTCAGGCTGGCCTTGAGCTCACGTTTGTAGCCCAGGCTGGTCTCGAACTCTTACTGGTCCTGCCTCAGCCTCCCAAGTGCTGGGATTATAGGCGTGCACCACCACACCCGGCTCCAACACCCAAAATTAAGGAAGGAAAGGTTTATTGAGCTCAGTGAAAGTCTTAGTCCGTACTTGGCTGGTTCCGTGGCAGAGGGCAGCAGCAGCTCGTGGCGGCAGAACAGCAAAGGGAGGAGCAGCCGCAGTGACCGGCAGCTGGCGGGCCTCTCTGTCGTTGTCACATCTGTATGCAGGTTATTTGTGCCAGGGCCAGTGTAGCACTCACACCCACAATCCCATCATTGACCAAGAATCACAAGCTCTAGAAGCTTCCCGTGACTGCATGAAGCCCTGGGGGACATCTGGACACCAAGCACAGCACCACTCTACAAGACGGTCCTTGAAAACATGAACCCAGGCAGCAGGCAAGAGAAAGAAGAAAAAGAGCGGAGTCACAGCATCGCTGGCTGCAGATGACAGAAGCGACCCTCTACCAAGGAGACCCAAAGGGTTCCGAGACTCCTGGGATTAGTAACTGGATTCAGCAGCGTAGCAGACAGAAAATCAAAACCACACAAGAGTCCGTAGCGCTCCATAGCCCAATAATGAACTCCCCAAGAAGGAACTCAGGAAAACGGTACCGTTCAGGACAGCATCAAGAAGACTCCCAGGAATTATTCTAACAAAGCAAAGGCCCCTACAGGGAGAGTCACAAGGCAGAGGGGCGCTTGGCAGAGGGCAGCAGCTCGTGGTGGCGGAACAGCCAAGGGAGGACGTCCCAGGGCCACTGTAGCACTCGCACCCATGGATGCTAGGCCAGCTTGGGCTTCACTGCGAGTTAAAGACCATCGCTTGGTCTAAAAAAAGACCAAAGGATGCGGAAGCGCGGAGCAGCCGGGCTCCCGGGAGGCAGAACCAGTGTGGTTGGGGCAGCCGCACGGCCAGAACCGACGCACAGATCTTGTCGGTCCTAACCAAGGTACCCACAGCACTCCTGCAGCCGCAGAAGACAGCCGAGACCCAGAACAGCAAAGGCGGCCCTGCCAGCAGGGCAGAGCAGGAGGCCTCCATCCTGGCTATCAGCTGGCTGGCAGAGCTTCAGTGACCAGAACAGCAGTGGCAGCGACACAGATGTGAGTCGGTGGAACAGAGGGGAGGACGCAGAAACAGCCCCAGCACATTCCCTACCTGGTCCTTGGCAAGGAGACCAAAGTCATTAACTAGCAAAAAGATGGCCTCTTCAGTAGGTGCTGCTGGGAGAACCAGCCGTCCACACACAAGACTGAAGCCAAACCCATGCATCTCACCGCATACTCAACTGAAATCAACACTTGATCATAGCCAAGAGGCCGAGAAGCGATACTGAACTGAAATCAGCGTGGACTCCCTGGCCTGCCACTGAGACTTGGAGTGTCCCAGCCCCTGGGGAAGAGTGACTTTGGACGTGTGTTGGTTCTGGCGCCAGGTGATAGGTTCTGGCCCTAGTATGAATTGCTAAGTTATAATGGTGGTCATCTAACATGGCTGAAACTTATCTTCCAAGTGACCACCTCCCCCTTCCCCACCCCAGTCCTGGGTGCAGTTTCCTTTCACTTTTCCCATTGCCACAAGGGAGACCCCAATCAGCTCCTCAGGTATCTCTCAACATCCCCCTCAAACTCCACCTCTGGAAAAGGTGCATAAAAGCCTCAGCCTCCCATTGTCTCAGATCAGAGAATCCCTCTCTTCCCTTAGATTCTCTCCATGTTCTCAAAGAATCATAAAGCCGGCTGGGCGTGGTGGCACGCACCTGTAATCCACTCGGGAGGCTGAGCCCAGAGGATCCTTGTGAGTTTGAAATCAGCCTGGGCTACAGAGAGTGCAAGGACAGACTGAGCTGCATAGCGAGACCCTGTCTCAAAAAGACAAGTATAATAAAGCCCTCTGTTTTCCTTTTTACTTCTGTTCCTCTGCTGTGTCACCATAGAGAAACCTGACACCGGGGGCTCCCAGGCCTGAGGCTGGAAACCACAGACTTGGCGGTGAACACCCCTGGAGACCCCTCTGTATAGAACCCCAGGAGAGCAGCATCAACCAGGGGTTGGAGCTCAGCAACCAGGAAGGGGGTCCGCTGGTCCCACGTGACCTTGGCCCGGCCCTGCTTCAGCACCGAGCTTTCCGCGTGGTGGGATGCTGCCCCCGCTCCTGGAGTCGTCTGCCCCGCTGCAGTGTGGTGGAGTTAGCGGCCGTGTCGCTGCCATCATTCCTCCAAGTCCACGCTGTTTTCATGTCAGCACCGTGGCACCTTTGTGCCCAGGCAGCTGAGGCTGTGCCCTGGTTACTGGGCCAGCATCGTGTCTCTGCTGTAGGCACAGTCACCTGAGGGCACAGGGCAGCCAGTTGGGATCCAGCGCTGCAGGGAGCGTCAGGCACATCTAGGGTCCCTCGACGCTCGTGGGACGTTTCCTCCTGTGGGGTGTTCGGCAGGCCGGCCCCACCCTGCTCTGGCCTTTGGGAATCTGGGAGTGGGTTGTGTTGGCCAGTGAGCTCTCCAGGTGGCCGTGCTGGCAGCCCCTGGGGCAGCGCTGGGCAGTGGTCCTACATCTGTGTGCCATGTTCCCTTCCCACTGTTTAGTCACCTCCTGTGGTGGCGGTGCCTCCTCCACGCCCTTTGGTGGGGTCAGTGAAGGGGCTGCACCTTGAAGGGGGAGAGGGCACTGCGGGAGCTCATGGGGTGTCTCCCGCAGGGGTGCTGTAGCTTGTAAGGACAGACCTGCAGAACGAGCTGCAAGCTGGGTGTGGAGGCAAATGCCGGGAATCCTGGCCCTCAGGAGGCTGAGGCAGGAGGATCGCACAAGTTCAAGGCCAGCATGCACTACATAGCAAGACCCTGTCTCAAAAAGCCAAAGAAAAAGAGTCACAGTAGAAGGAGCCCCCAGTGGAGGGGACTGAGGACAGGAGGGGTGCAGGAGAGGACTCCCTCTGAACCGTCCTCCTTGCAAGTGGCGCAAGGCCAGGCCTTGTCAGTAGAGGGCACTGTGAGGTCGCAGGAAGAAGGGAGCTGCAGCTTGAGGGCTGTCCTGCCTCGAGCTGCAGCACCTGGCTGGCGAGCAGGATGCCAGGGGAGCTGCCCCCAGTGCTGGTAGCACCCTCTGCACCGTTTCCAGAGAATGCCACAGTCCTGCAGCCCACCAACCCGCACCTCAGCAAACCCCGACACTTCTTACCCATAGTCACGGTTCCCGTCCTCTAAGTTTCCTGCCCTTAGTACCCACGTTGAGGTCAGTCAGATCCACCGTGCCCGTGGTGGTGTGAGTCCGACCCCATGCCCACAGGAGGGTGCCACCGTCCCAGCCCCTTGTTGAGTGGCCTGTCCTATGTCCTCCACACCACTGTCCCTCACTTATTCCTGCTTTGTCCGCTGTGGTTTCCTGGCTGCTCCTGGGTTGCTCCCTATCACACTGTAGCTGTCCCTTCTCCCGGGAGACTGGCATCTCAGGTGCTCGGGGACCCTGTGCGTCTCCTGGGCTCTTCCTCGCACATCCAGGTGGGTCTCTGTCTCACCTTCTGGTCACCATCACTGCCCCCCAAGCCCCTCCTTGGCCTCCACCTCCGCCAAGGCCACCCTGCCCCTCTCTGCCGGTCCCTCTCTCCCCTCTGGCTTC
>PVKN010002731.1:0-40833 GCA_004027915.1 Capromys pilorides
CCATGTATGTATTAATTCATTGCAGAAAAGTTAATTTTTTCCAGTTGTTGGAATAATCCGATGTCCATCTGTGAAAACAAAAGAACACCAGTCCATACTTGCGTTATATAAAAAAAATTAATCCTAAGTGGATGATAGATATAAATGAAAATCTAAGAATCTAAGATTTCTGAAAGTATAGGAGAAAAGTCTTTGTGACCTAGGGGTAAGCAAAGATTATTTAGATGTGTCACCAGAGGCCAGAACCGTAAATGACAACATGGAGTTTATTAAAATTAGGATGTTTTAGAATGTTTTGTAAAAATATGCAAACCATTTGAATAGACACTAAAGATACACAGAGCTGGATGCACTTGTGCATGCCTACAATCCCAGCTTGTTGGAAGGCTGAAGCGAGAGGAAATTCACGCCTAGCCTGTACAAGTTAGCAAATAGGTACCTGAAGAGAAGCTCTACATCTTATTAGGTAAATACTAATTAAAGCCATAGTAAAACACTACTACCCATTTATACACAGTGCTACCTTGACTGATGATCGCAGTTCTCTCCATAATCTGGTTGTAAGTGGAATTGGACAAGAACCCAATCGAATTTCCCCATAAGGTCAGCATTGAACCCAGCCACTGAATTTGATTGGGTTCTCATCCAACTCAGTTCGTGACAAAAATTGTGGAAAGATTCGTGTTCATGAACCGTGACAGTACCAAGTGTTGGGAAATACACAGAAAAGCTGGGACTGATAGAAGTGTAAAGTGTTATAACCACTTCGGAAAATAGGCAATTTTTAAAAAGGTACCTGGCCATGTGATCTAGCTCCTTCACCCTAGGTTACTAATATTTATCGTAACTTTATGTGTAATAAATCTAAACTGAAAATTTCTGAATGTGCATCAATAGGTCAGTAAATTTGTGGCATACTATATTGATACCTGCAGTGACATGGATAAATCATAAAATAGTTCTGACTAGAGCTAGATTAAAAATTAATATGTGATCATCTTTCAAAAAAAATTAGAAAAGGCAAACTACGCAGTAATGCCTTAGTTAACTTTCTCATTGCTGGGATGAAATAGCTGACCCCCACAAGCTAAGGAGGAAAGGTTTATTTTGGCTCTCAGTTTGTAAATATTTCAGTCCGCAGTCAAAAGGCTCCAAGACAGAGTGGCACATGGCAAAGGAGAACCAGTCCAGGGCAGGCAGTCAGCAGGGAGCGTGCCTGCCTTTTCCTTCTATTTCATCCAGTGTACGCCTGTTGGCTCTTGCCACCCTCTGCAGTAAGTCCATCATCCACAGCCAGAGCTGTGCTAGCCAACCAGTGAGCTGCTTCAATATCACACGCCATAGGGCCACAGTGATAGCTCAGTAAAATAAGTGCTTGCCTGGCAAGCACAAGGTCCTGAGTTCAATCCCTGATATCACACACACACAAAAAAAAAACCTCCTAGTATTACACGTCGTAACCTACTCACTCCCTAAAGGCCTACCTATGAGTGCTTGTGGCTTTGGGAGGGCTTCTAGATATAAACTTTAACATACACTGATAGATCAGATGGCTTAGGGGTATGAGCAAGCGCAGAAAAAGGAGTTCCATGGGAGCACAGAACTTTAGAGTCCTGCCTAGACTGTTATCCTCATTGCAGCAATGATTTTGTGTGTATGTGTGAAAATCACCTTTTTTATTTGCATTTTAAAAAAAAAAAAACATCACATTGCATACTTTATTTGAAGGTAATTATCTCAGCACAGCTAAGAGAAATAACATGCAAAAGCCCTGATCTTAGAAAGCCTAGGTATAACAGAAACAAAAGCAAACGAAGAAAAGCCTAAGTAAAAATGGATAACAACAATAGCCAGCTCCATGTTCCTGAGAAGTCTGTGACTGTAAATTATGATTAGAAATGAGATCAGTGCCCAACTCAGTATTATGCAACATTTTCTCCTGGCTCCTCCCAGATCGTAAGCCCTTGGTGAGCAAGGCACCATTTCTTTGCCATGATTTGGTCTATTTTGAAGTTGGTCATGGGTAGAAGTAATCCTCAACTTATGTAGTACATGAACAATGCAAAAAAGTTCTAAAGGATTTTAAATTAACACTCAAGGAACAGAATTAGCATCTTTCAAATATGCAGTTTGGATAAGGTTTTTTAAAAGAATTGAGTAATTTGACATACAGTATTCTGGACTGTGTGAATTATATTTTTATATTTAGAATTATATGGGAAATTAATATATTTCATTATCTTAAAGTTTATTTTAATCTGTATGAAATATTCTCTGAAAATTATTTCCTTTGAGTGTACTGTTGCCCTCATTTCTTTAACTTATTTTAGAATGCAGTTAAGTCCTTGGGAAAATCATTTATGTCATCAGTAAAAAATGCCACCAAAATAGCTTCTCACTTAAGTTCCCATCCCCAGAGCTAAACCACAGGAGGTTCTGATAAATTCAAAGATTTAGTAACTCATATTTTTCTTTCTCCTACACACAGACCCTCTGGTCCTGGCGGCAGGATCATGCGGTGGATTCTTGGCAGTCAGCAGTGTGTGGAGCTTTCGCAGGTGCAAAGGATTATATTATACTGGGAAGGACCGGGGGTGGGGGTGGGGAGTGTGGATGTGAAAAATATTAGCTATGCAAAAACAACATTCTTTAGAAATTCCAGATTGTTTAGATGAACATCGCTGCTCTAGCTGTTTAAAGAAGTGTCTTAGAAAAAAAATGCTAAAAAGGTGTCTGCCTGAAAGACAACCAATTTGTTTTTGACAAATTTTTCCTTTTCTTTTTATCTTTATTAAAGCCTTCACTCAGGCCCTGGGATTACTTTCCAGATGATTTATAAAGTCCTCCATGGGCAGAGAGGGGCTGGGACCAGGGCGCGCAGTGCAGCTGTCTGCCTGGAGCCGTGCTCCGGGCTTCAAGCAGTTTCTGCAGAAGGCCGTGATTCACTGCTCAGCGACATGTTTGACAGTGCTGTAGATGAACTAGAATCAGGAGAGCAGAGGCCACTGCACAGCTTACTGAAGGCTAAACAGTACTGCATAGAAAATACAGCCACCAAACATCTGGGCATTTCTTGTGACATTAAAGAACATAGTGACAATATACAATATTGTGTTATCCATCCCTAAGTCATATGGATTTTCCAATGAGATTTTAATGAGAATTCAGATCTTTAAAGCATTTAATAAGTGATCGATTTAAAAGCCTAAGAAAAAAATATATTTTATCATTACAGATAAAAGTGCATTACAATTATAACTGCAATGTAGTGAGTCAAATTTTTCCAGAAAATTGTGAACTGCTTAAATGCAAAGCTGTTGAACTGATAGGAAGGATAGTTTAAAGTGTCAGCTTTATTGGAGAATAATCATTTCCAATTGCTTAATGATCATTGGATTTCTTTGTTGTAGTGATTAGAACAAAACTTACATTTCATATGATATGTTATTAATAATTAAACCTACTTGACTTGTTCAGTCGATCATCAGAAATATTCCTCTTGCCTCTAAATGTGACAACAGCAGTCAGCTGAGATTGATTTACGGAGGGGAATTGTTTCCACAGGACACTAAGTCATTACCTGTGTTAAAGGAATGGTAGTCTCCATCTCCAAAGGTCAGGAACTCTCATTACCCAGCCCTTAAGTGAATTGTGCAGTTAGGTTGCTTCCCTCCCAGGCCCTGGGGCCAAAGAAATGGAAATTTAGTTATCATGGTGAGTAAAGTTACCCCTCCCCTTTTGCAGTACTAGAAATCAAGCAAACCCAGGACCTTGCGCCTGCTACGTGAGCCGTCTACTACTGAGCTCTAGCCCTGGTCCTTCTGCATTTTTTACATTGATAGAGGGTTTCCTTACATTTCCCTTGTGGCCTGGTCCTCCGAAGTACCTGGATTGACAGTCGTGTGCCATGACCCCAGCTAACACTACTTTATAGGGTTAACAGTGCTTTAAAACCTGGATGCAATAAAATAAGAAGCAGTACCCTGTGGTCCTGCTCCTTAAACAGCCGGCTCCAAGGCTAACTTGCAAAACCATGCACAGTGCTGCTGAGGACTTAGTTGCTCACTTCCTCTTACTTTCTCTTCCCAAATCAGAACTCTGTATTAAGCACCTCACACTTGTTATGAGGGAGAAAGGAATCTTGCTGTGAGGCGCATGCTGTGTGGTGGGGTGTTGTCCTGGCCCTCTCAGTGTAGGGGCTCCGTGGCTCAGTGTAGAGGTGCTGGTCCAGGAGGAGACATCTGAGCCTCACAGCTACCCAGGCTGATCTGTCTGACCATCAAAGTGAGCAAGCATCTCCTCTGTCCCCAACTCAGGAAGGAGACTTTGGGAGTTTCCTGAGTGCTAATCTATTTGCCTGTGACATATGCAGAAACAGCCATTCCTGCCTTCAGAGAGTGAGGTGGTATATGTGTTAGTATTTTGTAATTTATGAAACTGAGCAACCCAGCCTGGTGTGATAGCACACACCTGTAAAGTCTAGCACTTTGGAGGCCTAGGCAAGAGGATCACAAGTTCAAGACCAGTTTAGCAACTGAGTAAGACTTTGTCTCAAAAAATAAAACATTGGGGGCAAGGGATATAACTCAGTGTGAAGGCCCTATGGTCAGACCCCATTGCCACAAAGCTAGACAAACAAATAATAAAATTCTAAAAGGACTGGGCATGCAGCTCAGGCTGGGGTTTCAACCCCTAACATTATGCACACAAGTGTGTGCACACACATACACGTTAAGCAAGAAAATCCATATTGTGTGGAAGTGACACTGTCTGAGCCCATGGTTGGATGGCCATGGTTGTCCTTGGCCCAGAAAGCAGAACTGGCTGGCGCACTGCTATGAGCAGCTCCCCACGCCTGCTGTGGCCCCTTGACCAGGCTGGTTTATAAACTCAAGGCCGAGACGTCCAAAAATGTCTTTTGAGATTGGAGGTGTGCATGGCCTGTCACGTTCGGAAATTCCTTTGGTTTCTGATCAGGGGTTAAACTAACCTTAAAAAAAAAAAAGGAATTTGCCGTATTTTTCACTTCAATTTCTAAACATAGAACCATGATGTCTGGGTAACATTTGCTGCTATGTTTTATCTGACATGCTGTTGTTTTTGATAAATTTTTCATAGTAAATACTTTCTGTTGTCAAAGAGAAAAAAGAGGTGGGAGATCTATCTCACTCTCTCTGTGGGCCTGAAATTCTAGAATAGAGTGTGTGACTGTTCTGGGTAACAAGTGAGAAGATCTGACACAGGAAACCACACTAAACATTTGGATGTTGTGGCATTCTGGAGCTCCTGCAGAAGGGGCCGTGGAGGTCCTTTTGTTCCCCTGAGTGACTGTGTTCAGGATGGGCATGGGGCTTCCCCAATGCTGCCCTCTGTATTCTGAGCTGCTCACCTGAGGTGACAGCTCCTGACCTAAGGCAGCAAGGTGGCTCTTGTGTCTCAGGTCAAGATTGCATTTGCTCTGCAAGCCGTGAGAGATCATTTGATTATAAAATTCTAGTTTCCCTTGGATGTGGCTTTGAAAGGAGGCAGCTTAACCTTCCTATAACACCCGCCCCTGCGAGTGGAAGGGGAGGCTTCTCATCCGGGAAGGGAGAGCAGCAGTCGCTGTACAGATGGTTCGTTCTTGTCCGACAGCAGGTTCTTTTTATTTTTTACCAGTAACTTGCAGCTACCTTAACTAAAACATAGAGTAGAGCTACATTTTAACTGAAAACCCAGCCCCCACTCGCTCTCCAGTCTGTTACTGTCACAAGTCCTTAACTGTTGTCTTCTCAAACACTGCAAGAGCTGAGTTAGGGAATCTGATAGTTGAAAAACTTTAAATTGATGTATTATTGACATAGAGCAGTTCCTATCGTGCTATTGAAATAAGGGCCTCTCAATACATAGGTGTTTCTGTGTTCGACTTTCTTTACATTACTTCAGTGAAACCTAAGTTTGTAAGAGAATATTATTGGCAGGTATCCACAGCAAAGGCAAACCTTTGCCAGTGGCCAAAATAAGTATCTAAATTGATTAAATGTTCCCCACCAACTTTTTGGTCTTTTTAACTGGCTTAGAAAAGTTTGTGAATATTTTCAAATAAGAAAATGAAGTTTACCAGTGAGACAAATTTCAGTGTGTCTTATGCTATCCTAAAGTCCTTAGCATAGTGGAAAGAGTAATTTGCAGGGTCAAGATCCATGTGACCTAGTGTCCCAGCTCCATGCTAGCAACATGGAATAGTAATACCTATGCAAATCAGATAGCATGTCAGTGACAGTGTCCAGTGCATTTCTAGACTGAGCACAACACAGATACCAGTGTCTGCCTTTCTCTTCCCTGTGCCTTTTGCAGGAGGAGTTGATGCTTTCAATTTGGAAAAACTGTAGATGTCTGTATTTTTGAATGTCCACTACGTGCCCTGGTTCAGTGATAAGAAAAATCATTCTGGGGCAGGCAGTACCTGCCTACATGAGGTGGGAGGACTGCAAGGCCTGGCCTGGCCTGGCCTGGCCTGGCCTGGGCAATTTCAGAATTTAACCTCAAAAAACAGAAAAGGCCAGGGATGAAGATCAGTGCAAAGGCTCTGAGTCAAGCCCAACCACACACACAAAAGAAGGAAAATGGCCCATTATCTCTGCCTGCCCAGAAAAAATTGCAGCGAGGCCTCCTTTCAGCCAGGCTCTATACCAGGCACTGTGGCAGATTCAGTCAGTCCCAGTGTCCCATCCTGAGTCCTTTGAGGATACTGCAGCACAGGCAGACTGGTGGCCTCAGGCACTCTTAAGAGCAACTCTCAGCTCTGAACACAGCAGGACCTTTTACAAGCCAGCTCATAAGCATCAGTCCCTCTGCCTGTAGCTTGAGTGTTCTCCTAAGTACTCCAGCTAGAGAATGAGTAATTCCCATGTCCTGGTCACCCAGTAGAGCAGGCATTGAAGTCCTGTTCTTCCTGACCACAGAAAGGTTCCTTCTAGACAAACCCTCGTAGATCACTGCCAGTGAGGGACTAACCCAACCCAGCAATATTCGGAATGAGAAATGAGTTGATATATTTGTTGCCCTTGTTTCCTTTTGTTTGTTTCTTAGGATTTACATTTTTAATTTTAGATGGATGTGAAACTTTCCTATACCCTATTCTAGAATTAAAAGTATATTTGCTCCTCTAGAGCAGATTGTGTTTTTAAAAAATTAAGAGTAAGATTTCACAACCAGATCTACAAAATTTAGGTTTAACAAGTGTTGGAATTTAGGAAACCCTTGTAATTTTGAAGAAGGCTTTCATGCACTTATCATCCTAGAGACTTTAAAAATAGGAATTCTAATATTCATATTGAGACTCTACCCCTAAGCTGTGTGACATTCATTGGTAACCAAAAACAAACAAACACATAAATGGGTACCTCTTTCCAAAAGCTGGTGTCACAATAAACACTGCTGTGTGGAAGAGCTTCACTGTAGTGATCTTATTTCAGCCACATATTTAGAAAGCTATTTGGAGAGGTCAGATGACCTTCTTTTCCCTAGGCCACGACAGTTAGAGGGCAAGAGGAGCTATTTCTGGAGCTGCGTCCACACGTATGTTGTGTTCAGGTTGTGCAGGAGTGTTGCTGGCCTCAGCTCCTGGATCCCCGTTACTGTTTAGCATTTCCCTCCTAGAGCCTCTTGAATTTTAAAATGTATCTTTGTACTATATTAAATAAAACACTGACAAAATAAAAGGTATTTCATGTTACAAAAAAACCTTTCAGTTGCTGTGCCTACAGATGTAGACCCTGTTAAATACCAATTTGGTCACCATGACACTTAGATCAAGAGAACACAGGAGAGAAGGCAGGAAGGCAGGCAGGAGTCACCGTGTTCACTGAAAGCAAGTGTAAGAAGAAACTGAAGAGAGCTTTGATGTGCACTGCTTAGTGGCCTGCTGTCTGGAGCCTATGAAACAGAGGTTATTCATTTAACTTGAAGGATCTAGCATTTTATACCAAAGTCCTCATGTGATACAGTAACTCTGTCCAGTTTGGCTTATGCAAAACAAAAGTGATGGAAGCAGTTGGAAGTCCATGTAAAGAGCAGTGCCCGTAGACAGGCACCACCCCTGAGAGCGCTAAGCAGTGTGCTGCTCCTGTCTGGCCATAGACACAACCATCACGGGCATTATCCGATTAGTTTGCTGGTCCATGAAAGAGTAAGAGGTGTTGTAAGGCCTTGATTTGCCTGAACCATTAGCATTTACTCCATTCTACATCACTGCAGAAGAGATACAGTAAGTCCCCGACTTAAAAACACTTGAGTTGTTTGACATTCATGGGCTTATGAACAAATCCAGCTTAGGAACAATTCTGGAACAAAACCCATTCGTTAAGTGGGGACTTACTGTATATATATTAAGGTTTTATGTGTGTGTACCTAACTCCTGGATCAGTGAGGTGGATACAGTGATAAGTGATTTGGACAGAACTGTGAGGAGTCACAAAGTAAAAAATAAAATTACTACTACAATAAATATCTCCCCTGGATGTTATTTGTACAGGTGGCTTTGCAGCTGTAATCACTACACCTTTGGATGTGGCAAAGACAAGAATTATGTTGGCAAAGGTGAGTGGCAAAATAATGTAATGTAGACTCTGTTAGGATTTGGGCTTGCAGGTATACAAAAGTGAATAAAAGTACCTGGGAACCACTGATAAAACTGATACAGGAAGAGTGATGATAGTGATAAGTGTGACAAATATCTATGTAGCATTTTTCCATTTCAAAATCATTTTCACTTGCATTGCATAAACAGATCTGAGCTTCTGCCTGGTAATACTAGTGTCAAATCTGTATTTTTCCAGTGATGGACCTCAGGCTCAGAAAGGTTGATTAACTTTGTATCATACAACAACTAAGCTACAGGCCAGTTGTGGCACATTTATGACGTACGTGCTACAGCCTGCTGTTTGTTATCATTGAAAGCTCTAAAAGGTTCTCCATCTGCTATAGCCTATAAACACACGTCATGATTGGCCTTAACCAAATGAGACATACTTGTCAGAATTGTTTAAAATTTGTTAAAAGGATCCTGTTGGTAGATCTACTGTTTGTTATTCTAGTACCATAGTGTCTGAATTATAGTAGCTTTTAGGTAAACTTTTGACATTCAGTAGAATAAACTGGCCAGCTTTGTCCTTTAGAATTATTAAAACTGGCCAGTGAGATAGCTCAGCTGACTAAGTGCCTGCTTAGGCAAGTGCAGGGACTAGGGTGTGATCCCCAACACGATCAGCCTCGTCGGCCCTGTCCCTGGGTGCACTGAGCTGGCGACCAAGTCCAAGTGTGGTGGTGCACACCTGTAATCCCAGCACTGGTGAGGCTGAAAACAGGAGGATCACTACAAGTCTGAGCTGCATAGTAGGACCGTGTACCAAATACATAAAAAAAAAAAGTTAAAAAGTAAAACTGTTTTGCAAAAGCTAGACTGAGTCAAAGAAAGGCATATGAATGTTTCTCAACCAAAGAAGTTTTTTAGAAGTGCAATCCTTGAGGCAAAGTAGTGCAAAGGAGAGCAGAGCCCTAGTATGTAAGTGGACGGGACCAAACCTAAGAATGTGGACCAGGTGTTCAATTGGACGCAGTGTTATTTATGCAATGTGCTTAGTAACTACTCAGGCACATTCTTTAATTGTGCCATTTACACTAGTGACTCCCAGTCCTCAGATCAGCTTGTCAGGCTTTTCCAGTTGTGTCTCAGGAACCTGGTAAGTTCTAAAAAGAAGCTTGCCTCTATGATAACGTTAGGTCCACCCACCACATGAATATAGGCACTGAATATAAGTGTTGGGCCAATGAGGACACATCTTGATTTCTGAGTTCTTTCAGTGTTTGAAGCTCTGTCCTAAATGAGCGTGTGCGTCCAAGCATCTCTGTAAGTTGAACAGTGTCAGATGCTAATGGATTTCTCCTTTGTCTGTTCCTGTAGGCTGGGTCCAGTTCTGCAGGCGGGAACGTGCTCTCTGCCTTGCAAGGGGTCTGGAGGTCACAGGGTCCGACAGGGTAAGCACATGAACACGCAGCTGCATTGCCTTCTCCCCACCAGCTCCTCCTCTCTCAGCATGCCATAGAATGAACACCTTTTGCTTTTTTTCTGCTCATGTTCTCATCTGGGTCCCTTTATTCGGATTGTATGAAATGTTTCACTTAATGTTGGACATGTGAGATAATCAATGGAGTATTCTGGAATTTTTTGGCCAGATGATTCTCATTCTTGTCCATCTTGATGTTCGATAATACTCCCACGTGTGGCCTTCACCTCTCCTCTCGGAGCATGCAGAAGACGTTCTCAGTTTCACAGTGCGGGGATACAAGTGAGGGAAGGTTGCCTTGTTAGAAGAGTATATTCGTGACTTGGTTACTGTTTCCAATTATTGGCAATGGAGAGTAGCCACACATTCTTATGATGAAAATATGGGTTGTACGGGTAGGTGATGTCTTTCGCTGGTTTTAGCCAACACTTTCAACACCTCAGTTGAGAATAATTGATCTGTATTACTGGCTAAGTGCCTCAGACTTGTAGCTTCCTTCTGTTGGAAGTTCCCTCTTCCAATAGTATTCCAACAGTGCTTTTGCAATATGAATTACCAGTGTGTAAATGTTGGGATCTTCTGAGGATAATGACTAGGACTTTTTTTTTTTTGAATCTTCTACCCGGGATGACCCTGTAAGAGCAAAGCAGTGTAGGGCAAGGAGCCTGGTGCTGAGCTGGCTGGGACAGGAACCGCACCTGGGTGACGCAGAGTCTTTGGTGGGTCTCTTCACGTGCTGGTGCTGTCACTTTGAGTCACATGTTGGCATGGGTTACCTGATTGCATTTTATGTGCTTTGAGCCATATTTTGTGGTCTAGGAATGTAAAACATGGAGGTGAGGCCCAGTTCAAGAGTAGTAGCATTTGTGCTGAGAGAGTGCCAGTCAGGGCTGCTATCTGATGATGAGATGACCTCATTTCTCATCTCAGAGGCCTGTTTGCTGTGAGACCAGGTTTGCACAGCACAAAGAAATGGTACAAGGGAAAAATGAGCTGTGATATCATGTGTGTAGTAGCTAGTAAGATTCCATTGTTTATGATGGGATTGGGTGACATATGCAGAGAAAATATGTCGTTTTTCTAGATCATAAAAGGCAATTGCCAGAATGATGAAAGACAAATGATTGGATCAAAAGGCAAATGAAACAAAAACCCCTCCAGACCCGGGCAGCTCTCCCTAGCAGTGGTCCTAGGCATCCCCGCCCTGGAGGTGGCTCAGTTGGCTCCCTGTTTCTTGTCCAAGCACAGAGGGGCTGCTGCTGCCTCTGGACCGCATGGCCCCACACTCCCACACTTTCCCAGCAGATGGCGCTGCACTCTCCTGGTCAAAGCAGGTGGAGACCACTTTGTGTCTCCATGTCATAGGCAAAGGCCGTATTTGAGACCTGGTGGAGTATATGCTTTAGGGCAGGCAGGTCTCCCTGCTACATAAACGTCCCACATGCTCATTCAGTACAGTGGAGAGCAGATGGGAAGCCTGTGTATTTGGAGCTTCAAGATCAACTGGCTTTTTGTTTTCCTTGCCGGTGCCCTTTGATGGTACCTAAGTGAGGACCTAACGTTATCATAGAGGCAAGCTGCTTTTTAGAACTTACCAGGTTCCTGAGACAACAGTGACTGATGTGAGCGTGGCCTTGTGCCCAGTGCAATGGAAGTGCTGTACATCTGTGATCTGATCTGATCTGATCTGTGAACACTGGCACACACCCCACTTCCTTGCAAGCTTCTGCCTCCAAGTTTGGTTTGGGGCCCTCTGTACAGATTATTTCAAGGCTGCAATTATGACAGTAGCTTCAGTTATCATCTAGTGAAACCATAAACTGCTTCCATCTGCCTCTACCCATAGTTGAGCATTTTAGTGGCGAGGGTTAAATAAGACTGGCTTCTAGAAATAAGATATAGTAAAAGAATTTGTGGCCAGTGTGGTCTTCCACAGCCTAGTTTCTGAGGGACCTCCTTTTAGCACCTTTCCTTTGTAGGGCAGGGCTAGGAAGATGAGCTGTAATTTACAAGGTTTTGCTCTCACCAGCCACTTCAAGCAGCAACCACAAACACCATGCTGAGGCTGAACAACATTTTCCTTGAATGTGTATTTTGGTCTTCTGTAGGGTTTTCAGGTTTATTTTCAGATAACGAAGAGTTTCTTAAATTTTAAATGAGGTATTCTCCTTAATGATTAAAATTTGGAGTTGGCAAGCTCCCAAAACCCCATGTACTAATGCAATAACCCTTTCTCTGAGGTGCGCTATGTGCTGCATGCTGCAGGCAGAGGGGTGCAGCCAGGGGCAGTGGGGGCTGGGGCGGCTGCAGGGCCTTCCTTCCTGTTTCCCACGTGGCTGCCCCAGCTCATAATGCAGGGCTTCTCCTGTTTCCACATGTGCAGCTCCTACTGGCATCCACAACCTTGTCAGTTTTCTGCTGTGACTCTGCCTTGAACATAGCATTTTAATTAGTCTGCTCACTAGCTGTGACTCAACAGTTCTGGAGAGGTTTTCAGACATGGTGAAAATGTGGATGAGACGGTCTCCTAGCCATCACAGAAAACAGCTGTGCAAGCTAGGGACGCACACTCAGTCCCCGAGTATGCCCTCGCGTGGACTGGCTTCTAAGCCTGTGCTGTGAGCTTTGCTGTTGCCACTGATGCCCTGCTGCTGCCCGCTCACTTTCAGTGAGCTTTGCTCTGAGCCGAGACAGGAAATCACGGTGATCTGTAGCTTCTCTTCCCTCAGCAGTGTCACAGCAAACATTTGTGGGCACAGGTAGCCAGGAAAGGGTTGTGATGCCCAGTGCTGCTCTCCGGTGGGCTCTGCAGCTGCGCCAGGGCTGTGCAGCCACTCTGTGCCCACTTGCTAAGTCCTCTTTTGAACTAAAAAAGAAAACAGATGTACAGAGACTTGATTTTGGGGCTCTACAGATGAAATCGAACCGAGACCGTGACAGGAGCTCAATTATCCGCAAGTCTGCTCATTTGTCCTGGACTGAGACCCTCCAGCCTTCCAAGATTCAGCTCTTTGACTCCTTTGATCAGAGACATTTTCACACACAATCAAAAACCCCTCTTCTTTCCACAGGTTATTTGCAGGTGTCCTCCCTCGAGCGGCGTCCATCAGCCTGGGAGGCTTCATCTTTCTTGGTGCCTATGAGCAAGCCCAGAGTGTGCTGTCCAGAGTGCACAGCAAGAGCCAGTGAGGCCCAGGCCACGGGCACACTTCCCAGAAGAAACAGACTGTAGCAAGAACACTGCGTCCCAGCGCAGCCATCCACTCCTCTGGATGTGACAACCTGGGCTGCAGACTGCACTGCCAAGGCTGCAGCCTGGAGAACACTGCAGCCAAGGCTGCCTAGAGCAGTCTTCTCAGAATCTCTCAGTGAGTAAGTCTGATGATGCTGAGGCCTAGCCCCTCAGAGCTTTCGTAAGTCTGATCTTCCCTTTCTTGTCACCTGATGGTGGATGCAACATAAAGCAGGATGTTTCCAATTTTAAAGCAAGACCAGGAGGAAGAGAACTTAAGCAAAATGCTACGTGTGGCCACTTTGCCTCAGGATAAATTCCTATTGTGTAAGGTTTCAGCTTTGTTTAACAAGAATAAACTGCAGGTGCATAACAAGCATTCTTTCTGTAACCAGACTGCTGTTTCCAATTATTTCACCTATAAAAACACATGATGGCATTACTTTACAAAGATGTGTCCACCAACCCCTGTGGTGCATGAAAGCCAGCCAGCGGTAGCAAGTCCTATGACCAGGCGAGCCTGGCGGCCTTGGGCAGCAGAACCTCCTCCACTCTTCCTGGGCTGAAGGAGTCCAGGTGTGCACTGTGCATACATTGCTTGTCTTAGTACAGTCTGTGGCCTGGAGTTACAAGCTCAACACTAGATCAGAATGGAGGGTGTGGAAAGGTCGGCATACTTGGGACTTGAGGGCCTGGTAGGGTCCAGTGCAGAAGGTGCAGGGAGAATTGCAGGCGGCCAGCAGCCACAGTGTGTGGTGATGCTTCCTTTAGCGCTTTTGTCCTTTTTAGGAAATAATACTAGAAGTAGAATGACTGCATTTACAATGGAAGGAATGACCCAGCCATGCACTCAACGTTATAAATGAACCTTTATTAAAGACACTTCAATGCCACTTGTTAGACACTTCAATATTTTACATGTTTTTAAATGTACATTGTACCAAAATTTCTATAAATAAATAACTCTGTACATAAAAGTAATACTTCCTCTTTCACATTGCCTCTCAGAAGCAGCAAATTCACATATTTTATGGAAGTAACATTAGTCAACTTGAGAACAAAATTCTAAATGTGCTTACCTTTGGAACAGTGATGACCTCTGACAGTAAAATTTAACATAGGTAACCATTTTGTCAACACCTCCCTTCAGCATTTGGCTAAAGAAAACTTGCTCTCTGAGATATTAAAGACCTTGCTTGTTTCAAGGTAATTTTACTGAATTACTCATTGGCACTCACAAGATGGTTAGCTACAGGTCTCAAAAGTGCAAATACACCCAGGTCTGGGGCTAAATCTCTTACAGTCCAAGCCCAGATCCATCTGTGCGAGGGAAAAGGTGTGGACAGGCCTGCTCTGGCTCTTCAGTAGAAATAAGCTAGCCCTGAAAAGTGAGAACTTACCCTTTTCATCCTCTAATATATTGGCAGAACTAAAACATCATATTGAAAAAATCCACAGGTACCAACACCAGCAGCCTTTGCCTTATTAAAAAGCTTCAAATAACAATCTGAGGATCCACACAAGACCACATTTGCTTTTATCATAAAATGAACATCAAAGAAGGAAGATAGGCAGTGCTTAATTGTGATGGTTTAACGGTTCTCCCCCTTAGAAGGAATTTAAACCTACAGTAAGTAATTACTCTGTAGAGCTGAGTGACCTTCACTGACCTGGGCAGGTTGACTGGCACAGGAAGCCAAGGACCTCCCATTCTTCCCAACCCACCAGAAGTGCTGGGGAGCAAACGTGGTTTTCACCTAAGTTCCAGCTGTGCATTAAGGCATCAGAACTATTCCCCACCCCCCTCAAAATTAAACAGCAACCTGATATGAAAAATAATATTGTCAAAATTGTATAATTCTTTTGTTAACCATGCACTAAAAGATTAAAATAGCCTCTGTAAAAGATATATAATATATATGAAATCTCTGAAAACTCTTATGTACAATGGTATCAAATACTTTTTCTGCCCTTTGTACACAAATAGCCTCTTGCATTTCTGTGCTTTAGATGCAAGTCCTGTGACTGTTATTCCTCATGGAGTTAAGACTATGTACAGAACAGTGATACTCGAGCCCAGCTTCCACATAGCCTCTCCTACCTCTCTTTCCTGCAGACAATGGTACAACTAGAGCTGAGGTAGACAAAGCCTAGCTTTTTGGTGCCAACAGCAGTGGTCCCCGCCACTTCCTAGGGAGCTGTCCTGTCAGCGGTGTGGATTCAGGACCAGAGTCACATGCTGTGGGGAGGTGGCCATTGGAAACAAGCAAGTGCTGGGCTTCTGGGAGCTCTGGGTTGCCTGAAGTTAATGTAGATGGAGGCGGCTGTTGGTCTGTGGGGTCTGATTCATACAATCGTGATAAAGTCCAAGATGAATCCCCTAGGAAAAAGGACAGGGAACATTAGATCCTACTACCACAGCTCTAACCTACTTGCTAGAGATGCGTCAGAAGACAGAAGTTACCTTTTCCATCTAGAGATGCCACTGGCTTTCTCTTCAAGGATGGCAGCATTCTGTCATGGTTACTGGGGTAGAGGGAGCCCCTGCAGTCAGCACAGGACACCTCAACAGTCCCGTTGTGAGAGGGCTGTGAAGAACTTTCTCGTTGACTCTGACTGGGCTCACGGCTATATCCTGTACTTGGCTGTGCATTGTCTTTGGACACAGGTGGGGAAGAGGCCTGTGCCTTGGAATAACTGTCTGTGTCAGCACTGTAGTCACTACATGCAATAGGACCGCCATGTTCTGGAGGACAGAGCAAAGACACAACCATCATTACACAAGTCCCCAGCTCCACACAAGGCACAAGCTGCTTCCCACGTTGAGCCATGAAAAGGTGAGCAATCGTGATGTTTAGGTCACCGACATACACACCTGTGTACACACACTCCCTCCTCGAAACGTGCTCGTAGAGAGGGGCCTAGGCATAGCCCAGTCTGCTAGTGAATTAAACATTCCAAAATGTTTAAACTTTATATATTCAGAAAGTGGTCATGGGGAAAAAACCCACAGTACCTAATTCAAATGAGACTGAGAGTCTTATGAAAAGTGAGAAAGTTAGTCTCAATATATTCCTGACAAAAGGCATTTAAACTCTGCATGTATTAGTCTTGCCCCTATTATACTGATTATAAATTTTAGAATATTCATGCTCAAGCTTAGTACCCCATAGATTTATCTATGAGATACAGTATTGTAGAATTAAAAGGGAGCCAGGCTGAAGCTTCTGGTTTATGTACCGAATACCAAATTTAGAGACAGTAGTAGACTAGTAACACATTACTTCCTTTCATATACTAAGTGTATCAAGTAAAATTTGGATTTTAAAAGCAAACTACTTTTTCCTACCCATCTTAGGTGGACCAGGTGTCCCACTGGCTTTCTCCATCATCTTCCAGGGCTCTTTAATGTACCCCACACAGAGCTTGGGCTGCCTGCATGTGATGGTGTGAACATCGACCTCTGGAAAGAGGCTGGCGTCTCTCAGGCAAACACCTGCAATGGATTCTCCCAGTCAGAAACACTTCTCAGTAAGCCTTAGAGGGAATCAATTGGCAAGGATACTGAAGCAGCCTTTCTTACGTATCTGATTTTGGAGTAGTGGGTGAAAGGCCGGCCTTTCAGCATTTAGAGTCACATGAAGTTCTCTAGAGGATAAACCCTGTAGCCTCACACAAGTGCTCAGAATCTCCCACTATCTGAAGTTGCTCCCTTTTTCAGAACTTGGTATGAGACTAGAACAGAGAGCAGACCTGTGTGTTTCACAAGGGGTTGGTCCCAAGGCCCCACCTAAAGCCAGAGTCAAGTGTCTTACATAAAAGAACACAATACTTATACTGGGCATGTGAGCATTGTCTCATCCCTCTTAAGTCACCTCTGGATTATTTGTGATACCTACTGCAAGTGGTACTCTGTAAATAGGTATTATATAGACTGCTTTCTTGTCATTCTCTGAGCAATGCTAAGTACAAAGTTTTCCCTTCAGGTGTTTCACTGTATACGTGGTTGAATCCATGCATATGGAGGGTGACTGCACAAGCAGTGTGTTGGTTTCAAGACTTGAGTGTCCTCTATTATTCCCATCAGTCGTACCTTGTTCTGCCATAGATAGCACCAAACCCAAATAGTGACCTAGAGAAGCCATTTGCTGTGCAGTCTCCAAGCTTATCAGCCTGCCCCCTCTAACGGTCCCAGGGCAAATCCCGGAACCTGAGCCAGGATCAGTCACCTCAGACCTTTGCTTCACCTTACCATTGCTTTCGATGTGTCTGTTGGCCTGATGGCCACCCTCTGTCCTGACCACAGTCTCCTGCCGGTCAGAAAGAGTCCCCTGAGAAGAGAGGTAGCTTGGAACATCTGGCGGTACAATGGTTTCATCTGCAAGGAGATAAGACAATGAAACACTTAAGCCACAGTGACAACAAATGCAAAAGTAGTCACTTGATCCCAGACACAAGATGGCTCCATAAGTAGCCATCCTGCTGTATAGTCAGTGCAAGTAAGAACTGCCATCTCCTCCCACCATGGATGGACTCACAGAAGCACACCACCGTGAGGTTGGAGCACCAACATGACATGGACAATTACCAGAGTTGGTCTGCCAGGCACATGTATTCAACAGTATTTTCATCTCATGTACATGCTACAGTTAACATGGTGGCTTAAAGCCTCAGCTATTCACAACACCTTCCTAAGGGGCCTGGGGTTGAGTATGCTCAAGTTCTTGACCAACCCTCTGGACCAGGTCTCACTGTCACTGCTGCTCTGCCTCCCCTGAAAGTGCACTTTGGCACAGGGCCTGACCTGTGTTGGTGACACTGTACTCCTCACTCTTCCTCCTGGTCTGGTAGATGATGCACACCCACACCAGAGATGTCAGGACGATGCTGCACACCACTGCGATGGTGAAGATGCCCACAGTGGTCCCGTCCTTCCTGCAGCCCGGGGCAGGCAAGATGCTCAGCTGACTGTGTGCACGCTCCGTGCCCAGGGCGTTGGACATCTCACATGTGTAGCGCCCTGCGTCTTCTGCCACCACATTCTGAACAACCAGCAGCTGGTTGCCAGGTGTGAAATGGTGCCGCTCAGTTAGGCCCAGTGGGCGGTCTCCCTTGAACCAGGTGATGCGGGGTGCGGGGCTCCCAGTTGCTTTGCACTGCAGCGCCACTGTTTCTCCCACAGATACCACACGATCTTCTAAGGGTACCACCAAGGACGGGGTTTCTGCAAGAGGTCAGTGAAGTTCACGCCTTTTCCCCGAGAGCCTCTGCTATTATAGATCTACTCTTTTCTGGACAAGGAGCAATCCCAAATATCAGTCAAATGCCATCTGACATAATCACAGTACATACTTTTCAGGGTAACTTCACAAGGAAAAGGGACTAGACTAACCTCTGACCACAGAGCCCTACCCTCCAAACTGTGCTATAAGGCCTGTCGCTCTTCCTGACCAAGACTACACCTATCCTGCCCATTCAAAGGGCAGTTCTTACTGTGCACCTGAGTCCTATCCAGGCTCTTCATTAGTTGGCTATTAGTTTCAGGGTCTTGGGGGTATTTTGCAAAAGAAATAGAATTAGGGCAGTGGTGGTGAACCTATGGCAAGCATGCCACAGCAGGCTACTTACAATTACTGAAAGCTCTAAAAAAAGAAACAAATGTATTGTGTACATGTACCCACTCATCAAGATGAATGTAATCATGGGTTGTAAACAAGTAGCAGTACAGAGATAGACACAGAACAAACTCCTTATTCAAGAAAAACCTTAGAAAGCAGCCCTAATTTCAAACTAGGTAGCAAAAGCCCATCTAGACTCTACAGAGCAGTCTCACAAGCTTCCTTCTAGGCACCTCCCATATTGAAGTGTGTCTCTCTCACCCCCGACCCCTAGAATGTATCAAAAGCATACCTAAAACCGTCAGGGTGGCATTTGCTGAAATGGAGCCGGCCGAGTTCTGGGCAGTGCAGCTATAAATCCCCGAGTCATCAATTTTCACATCAGTGATGAAAAACACATCATCATCTGGCATGACATGCATGCGCCGCTCACGGGCAGCAGGGAAGTCTGTGCCTCCATCTTTCTGCCAGGCAATCTGGGGGTTAGGGTGGCCGGTGGCAGCACACTCGAGGCGGGCTGTGGTACCAGTCCGGATGGCAATGTCATAGGGCATCTTGGTGAATGATGGCAACACTGGAAGACAATGCACACAGTGTCAAGTTATGGAACAGGGAGCAGATGTGAAGCCAGGGAAGCCTTCAGACAAGCAGACCTCCTGCACGCCTAGGTGTCAGCTCACTGCCTCCTCAGTCTTAACACAATACCTCTGGAACAGCAAGGGATGTCCAGCTTCCCCCCACCGTAGGCACAGCATCTCCATCAACCCCTCATGCTCTAGGCTAGTAATAACTTTTTTAAGGGTAAAGTTGGTGATGGATTCCACCTCATCATCATCAGTGTATAGAGAGGTCTCCAAGAAGCAGGGTCCTAGAGTGTACCTGCATTAACTAGATACCAGCAAAGGGCCTGGGAAACAAAAATGCCTGTTCCACCAAGGTGGAACTACAGAAGGAAGGCTGGTGCATGACTGCCCCAAGAAAGCTAATAGGATGGCTTTTCCTCTTGAAGAAACCCACTTTAGACAGGAGTTATGGGGACTGAAAGAAGCTTGTATGCATCTCCTTCCTGGTCTCTTTACATAAGTAATGGACAGGGTAATCAGGAGTGTGGTCTATGGGAATCCTGCAGAGAACCACAGAGACAGCATCTCCATACCATTCACAGTGAGCCTGGCTTTCTGCGAGTAGGTGGAGCCAAAGTGGTTGGTGATGACACACTGGTAGCGGCCTTCATGCCCAAAAGTGACACGACGAAGATGCAGGATAGTAGTGTACTCCATCACCTCTCCATCCTGAGCACGGACATGGGCGAAGTTCTCCATGTCAGCATTGGCCAGAACTTCATTGTCCTTCTTCCAAGCAAAGGTCATAGGGGAGCTGCTGCTGCTGGCTGCCGAGCACGTGAACCGGATGTCCTTGCCCACCACAGCGATGGTTGTCTCTGGCTGCGTGATGATCTGTGGCTTTGGGAAGTCATCTGAGGATAGAAGGGTCAAGTGTAAGGTGGCCAGGCTGTCAGTACACAAGGGACCAGGCACTGTGCAAAGTAACAAGAAACCGGGTCAGAGACCCAGCTGAGACAAGATCCTCCACAGGCCCTGCCCATCATCACTGTAAGTGGCATCACTCAGAGAATCCACACAAAAACATGTACATGAAAGTTCACATTGTTCCTAGTATTTGAAGTAGGTACAACTAATGTCTATCCCTTGATAAATGAATATATATCCATACAAAAGAGTATTACTCAGCCATTGAAGAATAAAGTACTGACGTGCTAAAAATTTATGCCAAGAGCTAGACATAGAGCTCAATGGTAAAGCGGTTGCCTACTATGCACAAAGCCCTGGATTCAAGGCCCAACTTGTGGGAGTAGGGGACAGATAACTGAGAAAAGACAGGTACAAATGACGCTGGGTTGTATGGGTCCATTTATATTAACTGTCTGGATGGGTGAGTCAGAGGCATAATACAGTCAAGCAAACAAAGGCCTTGTAGCAAGGCAGAATAGGGAGTAACTAGTGATGCGCTGGGTTTAAATTAATAGTGACAACACCACTTCTGAATATTCTACAGCCATCTAATTATATCTGTTTTAAATTTTTAATGACCTACAATTATACTAACTTACCTATTTAAAGTATACAAGTCTATAATCTTTAGTTATTAACACATAGGTCTAACCCTCACCACAGTCAACTTATAAAAACAGAAATCCTGTACTTTTTAGCTATTACTTGTCTCCCTTTCCCCAGCCCTAAACAACCTCTAATATACTTTCTAACTTGATACAGAATTTCCCATTCTGGGTACACATGGAATCATATAATTTGTAGTCTTTTGTAATTGACTTCTTTCAATTAGCTTATTTTCAAATTTTATCCATGCTAAAAAGACTGCCTGCTTTTTAATGCCCAGCAATATCCTATTGAATGACTTACCACCTTTTATTAATTCATTCATGAACTAATGGACATGGGATGATCCCTCTGTACAGCTACGATGAGTAGTGCTGCTGTGGACATTCATGTAGGCATTTCTGTGGGATACATATTTATTGCTCTTGGCTATACCTAGAAGAGAGACTGATGGGTCACATCTTCACTCCTATTTCTGTGTTTCAGTGAGGAGCTCCTGAAGCTGCATTCCAAAGTGACTGTGCCACTTTATACTCACACCAGCAGTGGAAGGAAAGAACTGTTCCTACCTGACCTAATACCCACAGAGCTTGAAACTGCACAGCCACCAAGCATTTTCATGATTTCCACTAACACAGGATGGCTGTTTGCAGGGAAGTCTGTGGGCACGACAGATGTGAAATAAACAACTGTTGCTATCCCCAATATGCCAGGGCCACAGGCCACGTGCTGCGTACTGAACAGCTAGCTGGCTCATTCACAGTGAAGGCTTGCCCTATGACAGGAAAGAGGGAGGAAGTAGCAGAAGGCTGATTTTCAGAGAGCTCTAAAAACTACAGTCATGGATTGAACAATGGATTGATGAATCGTGGCCTGCATAGTGGTTTTGTATCTACACAATGGGAGCTGATCGTGGCCTCAGAGGCTACACATAAGCAAGAACTGCTCCATGGGCAGGGCTACTATGTTCTTTATGTTTACTTCTCCGTGGTCTGAAAAAGGTATCAGTGCAGCAACCTGCTTTCAGAAGTGTGGTGCCAGTGAAGAAGGGATGTGTGTGGGTGTGGGTGTGGGTAACTTACTCATCTGTTGTCCCCCACAAGCACACTGACTACTGCTATAGCCAGACCATAGGACAGAGAAGCAGTACAAAGGGACTCCCACTGCATATGTGAGCTCCTGGTGAGGAGTGAGAGCAACAAGCCCCGAAAGGTAGAAGGGGCACAGACCTGGCCAGCAGGTCTAGTCATGTCTGGGAAGCCCTCATTCCTGCTTAGAGTAAACACCAGGAACAACTCAAACTTCGCCTTGCTCATTGAGATTCCCATCTTCCTGGACATGAGGCTGTGCTACTCCTGTCCAAGATAGCCTCTGTGTGTTTTCAGCTATTAAGCTTTCTCTGCATTCTTTGAACCAAGCTGGAGCCCTGATCTCCCATCATCAAAAAGACTGCAAGAGCTACATTCCAACAATCAGAAGGAAGAAAGAATTTCAAGCTACCAGTACAGATTTCAGTGGTCTGGAGAAATAGCTAGAGTGCAAGTCAACATTGAGGAACTGTTTTTATGGCAGCAAGTGTTCTCCTGAGACACACTCTTCCTGTGCTTAACCTCTCATTTTTGGGACTGGAAAGAAACACATATTAAAACCCAAGCCTCACACACTGAATAAATTCACAGCTAAATGTGGGCACCAGCACCCTTCTGCAACACCAGAGCTATCTTCCTGTAACTGGCTGCTTTGATTTGTAACTACACCCACTGTACTCTCCTCTGGTTAAATACACGTCATTCCAATACCCACACAATGAGGTGCCATACAGTGAATACTGTGTGTGGTTTCAGTGGCAAATAAGTTGCATCCAGCAGCTGATGTACAACCACAGGCTGGGGTTTCAATCCCAGCAATGATTCCTGTAATTTTCCACCTGGAACAGGAGTTCCACCTGGCTGCCTTGCCCTTTATGGAAACAGAATGCCAAAGATGGTCTTACCACACACAAAACTCTCTGGTGGTACTGAGAAAATGCTCTGGCCCTTTAGCGACTCTGGGTGGGCACAGGTAGCTGTCACAAACGCCTGCAGAGTCCGGCTCTCAAGCCACGGGGGCAGCCACTTCAGCTGGCAGTCACACAGGAAGCTCTCACTGTTCATGTGGCTGGAAGAAAAGTGGATGTTTACCAGGTGACCACAGGGAGAGGTCTTTAATATACGGCATGGCTAATCACTTTACACTGGCTTCTGGTGCCAGTGCCAACACATCAATCGGGTATGCTTTTCCTCAGAGGTCCTTTCCAGTAACTGAGAACAGGGGACATAATCTACTTGGAGCTTTTTCCACCTTTAACAGGCCCCCAGGGAGGCAACACCACAACCATTCATAGTACTGTGCCACAGACACTGTCCTGTCATCGTACACACTCTCCTGTGTGACCCTGGGGATGCCTTCCAGCCTTTTTTGACCTTGGATACACTGAATAGTGGCAGGAACACTTTCCCCTCTTTGGTGTTTCCTTTTCTGATCAGCTACTGAGACTTTCAAATTCAGCCTGAGACTCTGATCTAAATTCTGTGACGAGTTCTGAGAGTGTTCTTTTCCTATGTGGCTGTTAGTTTTGAATTGTCAATGCTGCATGGTTTCTCACATCTAAGTGGAAGCTTCATCAACATGTCACCCTCTTATTTATCTCTCCACCAGCATTATTAAGGAGACCTGCAGCATTCCGCTCTGTTCTCCAAGTAGTGCTTGTTAGCTAATTGCCACTGCCCGGGGAGCAGGAGAATGCTTAACTTAGGTTTTGTGAGGCTCCAACCTAAACAGAGAATATTTTCTTTTTCATTTTTGAGCAACTAAGGATAAGTTTTCAATGAGAAATCAAAATGGCCATCTGAGAAGACATTCCTTCCTAAGGAGTCACTAAATGCTAAGTTACCCAGAAGGCCTAGCTGCCCTGATCCTATACAACCTCAAGGTTCAGGCTCAAGAGCAACAGTTGGCCCAAAAAGAGAAAAAAAGACAGAAAAACCTGCCCAAGCATCCCTGAAACAAACCATCTCTGTACCTGGCAACCAAAGGAGGTGGCATGAGAGCTTAGAAATTTCTAACACATCACGCAAGCCAACATCAACTCCCTCTGCCAGCCACCACTGTCCTTAGATACAACACAAGCCTGAGAACTGGTGGTGTTCTCTGTGTTACTCTCACCTCCTAGTGATCAGAGAAACTAGCAAACAGCAAGACAGAGATTTAATCCCAAGCCAACTACATTAAGTAAAATCTACTATTCATTATTCTCAGATGAGCAGTGCATCTTATTAAGACAATTTTGCAAAGGTCTTTACCAAAGACTTAAGTGATTAATCCCAAAGTCTTATAATAGAGATAAGGCCCATCTGATAAGACTGCATTTTAGTTGATGGGCAAGTCAAGTTCCACTGAGAGATGGAGCTATTCTGCTAAGAGTCACTGCAGGCAGCAGAAGGTGCCTCCTACCCATGAGAAAGTACTGTTGCTGTGTACATACAGGGGAATATCGTGCATCCTAGGAATAAGCACGAGGGGTAGCTGGTTGGCTATGCCAGGTTTTAGGGATAATATGAGCCTGGCAAAGAGACAGAAGAAAGGGACCAGGTGATTCCAGACCATTTCAGAAGGCTGGATATAGGGATCTATGATAAAGCAAGTTGAATGAAACATTGATTGTAAAAGATGGAGGAGTTTTTTTCTACTTTTCTGTCTTTGAAATGTGCACATACTGTCAGATGAAATGAGATGAGGGTGTTTGGAGAGGAGGCAAAGAAGATTTTCCTTTTTGTGTCTTAGGAGACCTTTCTAGTTCGGAATAAGGTGGACTCTTCTAGAAGTCTGGACAACCTCTGACCTCACTAAAACATAAAACTGCTTCTGCCTGGTTCTAGAGGCCCAGCCGGGTCTCCCGCCTGGGTTCCCCAATCAGCTGAGCATATAACCAGCTGTGGCAGGCCTCAGCCCAGTCCTCTCAGGGAGAAATAGATTCACTCCACTTGGTCATTCTTCTGCCTCATCAGATCAAGGCAGGTCTGTCCTGTGCACCAAGTCATGCTCTGGGTGGTTTTCCACAGGCAGTAATTAAAAACACACTTCAGTTGGAATCGTGAAAACACACAGTGTCAGCCTATGAAATATTGAGGTGGCTGGAGGCAGGGTCCATGTGAGGCAGTGCCCGGGAAGGCTACATGTAGTCCTCACCAGCTCATCAGCTGGCCCTGGCCAGAGAACCTGCAGGCTTCATGGATGGGAGGTCCTGTGTGCCCCACTGCCTGGCTTCAGTCTCTCCCTGTCTTTTTGGCCTGTGCCTCACTCCTTAGGAAGACCCTCTCTCCATTCTTGTAGGGCCTGGTCTGTCCACAAGGTAGAAAATTCTCCCAACAGTGCCCAGTAGCACAATGAATAGGTTACAAGGCCTAGACCTTTCCACACACATCTGACCAAGGAGAGAAGTCAAATTTGTTTTCCTGGGTGTGTTCCTAAACTCATTCCCTGTCCCCACATAAATGCCTGAGGTGTCATGGTGACAGCCCATTTTCATCCTCTGCTTTCCTGTACAGTGCCCAGACCATCCTGCTTGACCACGGCCCAAGGTGCTTCTGATGGCAAGGAGACTCAGCTGGGCCTCCAGAACCAGTTTTTTGTTTGGGTGGGGTCAGAGGGTATCCAGACTTCTGGAAGGGTCCACCATCTTCTGAATTAGAAAACAGTCTCATAAGAGCCCCAAAAGGAAAATCTTCTTTGCCTCCTCTCCAAATACCCTCATCTCATTTCATTCGACAATATTGGTACAATTCAAAAACAAAAATGTAGAAAAATCTCACTCCCCTATCTTTTACAATCAATGTTTTCATTCAACTTGCTTTACTATAGATCCCTACATCCCGCCTTCTAAAATGGTCTGGAATCACCTCATCCCTTTCCCTGGAACAGAAGCTATGGAATTGATTGCTTCTATCTTACTCAAATGGGCAGAAGCAGATCTGCTGAGGCTGGAAGAACAGAGCATTCTGCACAGCACCAAAGTCCCAATGAACCTCTTATGAACTCCTGTTCCTAGGTCCTTACCCTTCTAAGAAAGAACTTGGCAGCTTCAAGTTTGACAATTCATCACCTTGTGGGAAGTAGGCACACCACCCCTCCTCTCAGGAATGCCACCCATCTGCTTCAGTTCTCATCACAAACACGGCACCTGTTTTCCAACTCCTACTTTCCCTGCCCCAACAAGGGTCCATAGGAGTGGCCTCAGAAACAGAACGAGGCAGGGCACAAGGATAACCAAAGCACTTCTAAGTACCCAAAGCCACACCTGCACAGAACCGATGTTGTGACTAGAACTTGGCTACAGAATGAGTCACACATGGCAAAAGGGGTAGAAACTTGGGAGCTGTCACCTGAGTACCTAGGCTAGCTCCTCTAATTCCCAAAACTTGACAGATCATGGTAGCAGACCACAGCAGCACCACTACCTCTTGGCATCCCTGCCATGCCCCTGCCTGGCTCATAGCCCCTCTCAATGTCCTTCCTTTTAAGCAAACCCAAAGATGAAAACTTGACTCTCATATAATGAAAGGAATGATTATCCACTTGATAGAACAGTTCTTCACTATCTAGAACAGTGGCTAGCAAACTGCAGCCTTCTTGCTTAGCCAATGCATGTCACCACTTATAGCCATACCCATCTGCTCATGCATCATTTACAGCTGCTTTCTCCTATAACAACACAGCTGAGCAGGCACAACACAGTCGCTGTGGCCCACCAAGTACTATATCCTTTCAGAAGAAGTTTGCTGTTCTCTGCTCCAGAGTACGTGTCACAGGACATGTTTTTAAACGGACAACTTAGCTTCCATGCACCTGTGAACAATCAGAGCTGTTACATAAAGTGAGCGTAGTACAATTTAAGGGTGTTTCTTATTGTAAAATTCTTCTCATGGGACAACAATTGGTAGTGTCTACCTGGCGAGGAGGAGGAAGAGGAAGGGGAGGGGGAGGGGGAGGAAAGGAACACGAACACACACACACACACACACACACACACACACACACACACAGAGGCATCAATGATCATCACTGATGGCTGTGAACTCCCTGGAACTTACAGCTCTTTAAGGTTCTTCATCTTTACAAAGGCATCGAACTGGATGGATCTAATGGCATTCTCTCCCAGGTTTCTGAAACAAAATACAGTGACTTATGCAGAGAAGCCCTGGGTACTCTTCAAGGCAGCCACAAGCTTGAGCCAGGACACTCAGGGATTTTCTGGGACTGCTCTGACTTCCACAGTGCCCAACAGATACTAGCCAGATTCCATGTGATAATTCCCCTGGAGGTGACTCTCCCTCTGCTTGTGTTGACACAGCCCATGGAGTGACTCAGGAGTCAAGCCAGCCTCGAGGGCAGCACTGACACTAGGTGCGGGCTGCTCAATCAACAGGCAGATCTTCCCTGGCAGAATTAAGGTTGAATTTGATTCAAAGAGGAAATAATCTGAAACCATATGCTACAAGCATTTACTGCAGAAGCAACAGGAAAGTCTGGGCTGGCTGTCCTCTTCCTCCCAGGGGCAGCCATTCCAGGACAGAAGGCTGTAGTCAGGCCCAGCATGTGCTCAGCATGGCTGGGCTACTTTAGCAGAGGTACTGATTGGGCCAGGATAAAGAACCATTGTGGAAGTGATATTGAAACAAGGTGCCCACAAAGGACCACAGTTCAGGGTAACAGTGCAGTAGGAGAAACAAAAGGACTTATCCAAATACCCAGCACATTAAGAGCACAGAAATAGGCCATATGTTCAGTGACTGTTCCAGTATAGGCAAAATGAAGGCCAAAGTTGAGTCTGACTTATAATGCAAAGGAAGCCACTGGTGCTCACAAATAGCCTGTTTCTTGATTTACAAAGATACAATTAAATGGCTAGCAAATTTCCCCAGCAGCCACCTCTGGCAGACAATGTCTAGGAAGGTACTCACAGGTATTCCAGGCCTTCCAGCCCCGAAAATGCTCTCTTAGCCACGGACTTGATCTTGTTTCCAAATAGAGTCCTGCAGTTTCCAAACAGAAGACAACAGGGTCAGGGAGACATGTAAGGGTTGAGGAAAGCGAACACAAAATTAGGCAGTGCTACCTGAGAAGTCTGTCCTCTGAGAAAAGGGGAAAGTGATCTGTGCTGTGGTGATGGGCCTTCCCCTTTCTGAATTAACACTTAAATCTTTATTAGAATTTCAAAGTGATGACAGGCTAGAATTGCATACCCTGCCTGGTCTAGAAAGGCCCATGCAGTATCAAAGTCCCCCTGTCCAGCCTGGGCTATCTCTCTCCAAGAACCACCCAAAGGGGTTGAGAGTGAGCATGGCTTCCCAACAGATACAAGACTAGTTACTTTTTAAGAGGAGCCAGAGTCCAAGAAGGTAACAAAACCTATGGCACATATTAAAAACTACCATCCACTTGTAAGAACTGCTTTCTGGGGCTAGTGGTTCCCCAAACAGACAAGAAAGGGATAGGAACTAGGTGTCCATCACAATGGCTTACAGCTCTTTGCACCAGACATGCACCCAAGCAGCCAGGGCACAGCTCCATTGAGCTGTATGCCTGCCCACAGGACCCACAGGAGATGCCCAGGCCTGAAGCTTCCTGGGCAAGATCCCAGATTATATAGACGGTTCATTAAATCTCATACAGCTGAGTCCTCAACAGTCAACATTCTAGTTTATCTAACGTCTTTACCCATGAAAAGTAGCTCCTGCTTCCAGATAATCCTAAAATTCTAAAACCAACCATAACAATAGCTTTTAAGAATTTTCTCAGAATCTAAAGTCTGCCCCCACAGAACACAAGGAGAAAAGAGTGCTGCTTCATTCTGTTCACCTGAGACCTTTAGCTAACATGTAACAAAGCTACCTTCAAATATAGAATTATAATAGCTGCACTTTAGTTCTGCAATTAGATTTCAGTTAAAGGTAGGACTATAAAAGAGAAAATAATGAAAGTATAAAAACTTGGTACCCTCCTTTCTATACATGTTCCACTCGCAGTAAAAGTAGTGATTTGGCCAAGCCCTTGTGGAACAGGCAAGTTGCAGGTGGGAAAAAGTGAAACTGTGGGTTCTGTGGCTCCCACATAGGGGAGCCACTAGGGCGGCAGTTGTGAACTTTTTAGAGTCTTCAGTGATAACAGCCCATTACAGGACACATGCCACAGGGTTGCCACCACTGCTCTAGTGTGTGCTGGACAGAGGAAATGCAAAGCAGCAGGTGGCTTTGTGGTCGGCATAATACAATGATGGTCTTTAATGAGACCCTAGAAGCCTCTCTCCAGTCCTCCTGGCACAGGAATCTGCCTGCCAGTGAACAACCAGTTGAGTGGACTTTTCCACTTTAAGGTCCTTAGGATTCTTCAAAAAGCTTTCTAAAAAAGCCAGATACCTGGGAATTCTCAAAGTGAACAGGTCTGGGATAGAAGCTACCAGATAAAGCACAGGTGGACAAAGAGAAAAAAAAAAAAAAGACCTGTGGAGAAAGGCAGTCTGGCTCAGTCCCTTCCTAGGAGAGGACATTCTTGATCTAAAATCTCACCCAGTATCAGGGAAAGATCTCAACTATAGGCCAGCTCTACCTTATCCTGCTTAAGATTTAGACCAAAAATGGAAGCTCCTCTCAGAAATTAAATAAAGGAAAGGTAAACTCTAGAAATTTAAAACAAGAGGGTGACCTAGGCTTCCCCCAGAACACAGGCTGAGATTGAGCCAAACCACAGACAGAGAATGCAGGGAAGGACCCAAGCCAGAAGCAGTCTAGCCCAGAGCAGGTACAAAGGTGCCTGCTTCACCCGCTCCCAGGGTACCACCAGCCCGTGGACCAACTCTTGGGCAGCCTCCCCACTGGGTTTCCTGACTCATTACACCAGAAATAGGATGCCTTGCTTTGGGTGCCTCCCATCCACCAGCCCCCAGAAGTCACTCTGCTCTCCCCGTGGACAAGGCCAGCTTTGTTTCCTGCCTCTCCTGGATGGTGAAGAGCAAACAGGCCAAACCAGTCTGTTCCTTGACTGTCTCTCGGAGGCAGCCTACACAGATGTGAAAACAGTTCCATCCTGAAAGCATTTGCACAGCCTCACAATAGGCAACTTTTATTTTAAAACAAACCAAGTAAACAGAAAACATAGCAGACCTGCTAACTTACGCTCTTTAACCACAGAACTAGCAGCAAATAACTAGCAGTGATGGGTCTAAGAGTGCTGCCAACTTCTACATTTACTCAGATCCCCCCAGGCTGCGGCACTGTGTGTTCCAGGTCCTAGTAAAAATGATCAGAGCTATGTGGTGAAGTTGCTTATAAACTAGATCCAGGAAAAAGCTGGGCTTTATTTCATCTATTAAATATTAGTCACGTTGACCTCTTTTACAATGAGAGTAGGCTGTTATTTCTAATGGTGACAATAGCAATAAAACAAACTCTCAAATTCTCAATTACTCTGGACCAATCATTTTGTTGGTGGATTGAAAGAGGCCCATATCTTCTTCCCCGGAGACATCTGGGGTCTTTGGGACCAGTTTGGGCTGGTAGGCAATGATGGTCCTAATGAACAGCTGCTGTGCAGATAGAGCACGGATACTCTGTCCCACAGCCAGAGCTCCCCATGACAGGACAGCTGTTCTGACTCGGAGCAGAAAGGGAGTGAGGGAAGTCACCTCCTAAACTCTTTCACATACCTCCTGATCAGCTGGAAAGTAAAAGTGCAGGCTCTGGGGGCCAGGGGTAGTACTACAGTGGCCCTTATTCTCCTGCCCTTGGGAGAAGACATGATGGGTACAACACCACCACCACCACCCCCGCCCATACAATCCACTCCGCAGCCCCTGCTCCGCCCATTGTCTTTGGGAGTAACTCCTCAGGCAGGCATCCAGAGGCTCTGTCTACATTCCAGGTCTGCACACTAGCTTCACAGATGCTGTGTGTACCCCACACCCATCCCACAAAAGGAACACCCGGGAGCAGGCACCTGCCTCCAGCGTCCCACGCTGGTCACCAAGGGCTCTAATTCAATGCCTCTCATCTGGGGCCCATAAACCCTCTTAGGCCCCCATGTGCTGAGGGTACCCTTGTGTGGTTCAAACACAGAAGAAAGGAACAGACTAAAGTTAGAATCACTCATGCTACTAACCAACAACTGTCTGAAACTGGTTGAATTCAGCAGCTGCAAAGAGGAAGGGCAGGACAACACCATCTTGGATTAAGGAATGAGGCCTCTCATGGCTCTGCTGCCTATTTTCTGCTTCTTTAGGCCCGGCCTCTTGCATGGCAGAAAGGACCTGAGTCTTGGAGTAGATCCAGAATATGGGCCTCTCACGCTCCAAAGACCAATGAAGGTCAAATTAGACTTAGACCACCACCTATCATCCCCACAGTGCTGTGGAGGATATCCAAGCTCCGTGCCAACACACTCCTTACTTTCCAAGGTTTCATGAGCAAGGTCTCAGCCACTTGGATAGGGCTACACAGTGTGGTGGCCACAGAGTCTTCTGGCAGTGTCAAGGAGACAGGCTATGGAAGGGGAGCAAAACAGCTGGTTCCCTTCCTAAACATTTACTCAGTTCCTGCGCTACCCAGAGCAGTGGGCTGAACTGGAGCTGAACATCAGGATCATGTGGAAACCACTTACTTTCATTTCCTTTAAACATGTAAACTTTCACAGACCATCAGGACAGAATAGTATCATTAGTGGTTGTCATATACAAAAGCAGTCATCAGGTTGTCCCAATCTAATGTTTTTGTCTTTTGTACTAGTGCACGTTGAACCCAGCCCCTTGTGCCTGGTAGGAAAAAAGTATTCTGCCAATGAACTACATCCCCAGTCACAGATTGCCCCTGTTTGATTTTTGTTCTAGTTCTGCCCTTCTGTGATTTTTTTTTCTAATGCAGGTGGATTATTTCAAATCCAAATCATAGGCATCATATTGTTTTCTTTCATCCAAAAAAAAGGTTTTTTTCCTTTTGCAACAAAACCATGACATCATCACCCTTAAGTCACTGGCTTATTTAAAACACATTAAGGGATTCTTGCTACTGTCACAACTTCTTAAATATTGAGGGTCTTGGTCCTCCCCCTCCCAAGTGCTGCCACCTACAAGACAGTGAGTTCATGGAGCTGAGTGGCTGAGGCTAGAAATCTTCCACTGTCATGAGTCTCAACATGGAGAAGGCACCTCAATGGAGTCCATGTCAGAAAACATAAGAAAAACACGAAAGGCCCATGCTGGGCCCCCACACAGAGCTGCTGACTCACTGCAGCATTAGAAGGAGGAGGAACCCTGAGAAACAGGGCAGGTGCTCAGGAAGCAGTTGGGATGACTTACACAGCAGAGCCCAGAGCCCCACAGCTCTCCCAGAACTTCTCAGAAATCACAGAGCCCAAGGAACAGTTCTGGGCTCCAGTATCATGACATATGCAACAGAGAACACAGCAGTGCCACCACTGCCCAACCCCGAGCTGGTCCAGCTGAGGCCAAGGGAGGCCTAAGCTGAATGCTGGCTCAGGTGCTCTGCACCAAGGTCATGCTCCCAACCTAAAGCTCAGCTGGTCAACAGGCATGCATCACCGCCCGTGGCTGCTTTAGGGTCTTCCCCCAGCTTGCCACATATGGGATAAGGAGCCAGGAGGTTGGAGGAAGGGGAGGAGAACAGACAGCACTTCTGACATCCCATCCAAGCAAGAGATGCTTAAGAATAAACAATCCTGAAAGCCAAAACCGTTAATACTTGCTCAGTACCCAGCTAGTACCTAAGTATCAACCTACATGCCTCAAAACAAAGCTAAATTTACAAAGCAGACTCCACGATACTGCTTCCCAAAAGCTTCATGCTCCTCCTGAGTTTTCAAAATACATAAATGCACTCGGCTCAGCTCCCAGTCACTGGGATGGGCTTTAGGGGATCAATGGCAACTATCTCCTCCCCTGGTCCTCACACCTGCATGTTAAGGACCCAAAACATTGAATTCTAAGTAGCTACTACTATTGTGCTTGGCAAGGGCCCACTATTTGAGATAACAATTAACAAATACTAATAGGAGCCTCAAAACTATCAAATTACTCACAATATGTTATAAAATTTCTAGAAATTGAGTAAGGTGGCAGACTCCTCCTTTGTCCGAAGGACAATAAAAACACAAACTATGGCATCATGGCCTGAGAGAAACTTCACAGGCCACCAGACACCAGGTGTGTAAGCCCTAAAAACCCATTGCTCACAGGGTAATGAAAAGACTCCTGATGTGACAGGTGGAGTCTCCCATTCTTGTCTTCAGTCTCTTTTCCCCACAGCAGCAGACTCAGCAGCACTGCTGTCCACTGGGGTTCCAGGACAAACAGGCATAGGGGAGCTGCCCGAGCAGCCACCCGTGCCAGAGAAGTGTGCTGGGAGATACTCACAGCTTGATGAGGCTGTCAAGTCCTGCAAAGGCACCACTGGTGTCCTCTATTGTGCCTGAAATCTCATTGTGGTCCAGATCCCTAGAAAGAAGGCAGACTGTGAGTTCAACATCCACTCTTAAGCATGCTGGAACCACCTCACAGCCAGGCTTCCACCTGGATGTATACTCCACAAGACCAATGTCTCATGCAGTCATGAGAAGTATGACCCTAGGAGCAAGCCCTGCTCTGTACACATTTCAGTGTGGCCTAGCTTTCTTAGCCTTACTCACTCATACCACAAAGACTTAGCTCACCCCAGCTCCATGTGCTCTTTCCCAAGCAGCTCATACCAGGCCCCAGGGGAGAAAAGCACCACAGAGAACACAGGAAGGCCAGTCTATCTTCTGCCCCAGGGACCCACATCTGGCCCTGGTATGGAGGACAGCCCAAAGGTTTTCTTCTGGTCCTCTCACCTAAACCAGAGTCCCTTTCTTCTTTGGACTTGGCTAAGAATCTGCAAAGGGCACATGGAACAAAGGACAAAGGAAGAGGCCCTGTTCTGGGCCCCTCTACACTGGCCAGTGGTCTTAGGCCAGAGCCTGTCTTCTCACAAGGCCTGCACAATTCTGGATTCTGAGCCAGCAAGGACATCTGGGTGCTGACTCAGCCATGTAACCCACTTGCCAGGATGAGAGAGGGGAGGCCAACATGTCAGGCCAGCTCCTCCAGCAGTGTAAGTCCCAAGGCCAATTAGTCAGCCTCCTCCCCATCAATAAGGGTAGGCAGAGAGCTGAGACATCACACCTGGAAACCAGGCCCACATTTTGTTGGTTCCTGAACTTAAGAATAAGACACCTGGCTCCTGCATGTCCCTCTCCTGAGTCTATTCAGACACAGAAAGAGACCCTGCTCTTGGCTCCCAGGGGGCACTATCATAGGGAGGGTGAAAGTCTTGCTGTGACTGCTGCTGGAAAGGACCTTTTTATCTTCTACCCGAATTAATCCTCTGTCTGCTTAAAGCCCTGCCTTCTCTTGGGCCTCCTCAACCTAGCTGTTCCCAGCAACGTTATTCAGGCCATGCAAGGGCCTGAGGGATGACTTCAGCTCAATGGCCTAGAGTCAGGTTTTCACGCTCCCCTCATTGCCTCCACACTGAAGCTTATTCTACCAGATGCAGTCCCCCTATCCCACTGCACAGGCCTCTCTCTGCAGAGGGCTATGTTCAGGAAAGCCTCAGATAACACTAGCTAAACAAAACTATAGGCTCCTCTGGGGGCTTTATGCTAACAGATGCCTGGAAACTGCCTAAAGCTGACAATCGAAAAGATTCTTTAAAAAAAGTCCCAGGAAAGCATATCCTATAGGGCTTTCTGACACCATCTAATTACACATGTAGAAGGACAAAGTGTTATTACCATTGTTTTTTAAAATAACAGCCTTTTGAGGCACAAAGAAAGACAGGATTCCTTGTTTCCACCCCTCTTGGAAGTGAAGCACCCTGGGCACTAGCTCAGTGAAGAAGTGTGAGAGATGAACTTTGGCATTTCACTGGCTCAGAGAAAAACACATAGGATTTCAAAGGGTAAGTCAGGTCACAATAAAAAGGCTCAGGATAAGAACTGGCACCATGCCCACTGTCCTGGAGGCAGCCAGCTTCAGGAGCCCTGCATTAACACTGTCCCAACAATAGGACCCCAGCATCAGTGCTAAAAACACTGTAAAGAGCCATCACTCCTTTACAACTACTGTCCTAGGAGAATGAGAGAGATCTCTGCTCAACCAGTTCTCGTTCAGTTGATTACATAGAAGTATAGTTGGGGATAGTGGTACACACTAATGATCCTAGAACTCTGGGAGGCTGAGGCAGGTAGGTTACAAGTTTGAGCCCAACCTGGGCAACTTAGCAGCTTAGACCTGTTTCAAAAAATAAAAAGGGCTAAGGCTGTACCTTCGTGTGAAGGCCATGGTTCAATCATCAGAATTACAATGAATGAATGAAAACCAATAGGCTAGTGATGTAGCTCAGTGTGAAAAAGCCCTGGGTGAGTCCCCAGTATTAAAAACAAAAATGTTTTTGAGACTGGGTACTCACAACTGGTCAGCTGTGGGTCTGATTATAACTTGAAGTCAATGGGAATAGAATGCAACAAAGCCACTGCTTTGCCCCGTTCTGCTTTCCCGCTCAGGGCCCCTTCATTCTGTCACCCCCGAAATGAAAGCCATACAGGACTCGCAGGTTCCTGAGTCCCTTGAAGGCGCCTTCGGCAATGTGGCTGATGGCATTGTGGCTGAGCCTCAGGATGCTCAGGCTGCTCAGCTCGGCCAGGCTCTCCTCGTCCAGACGCGTAAGGTTGTTGAAGGACAGAACACTAAGAAAGGAACAAGGGGGCAAATGTTACCTCTAGAACCAGGATCTGCATTGCCCTCTCTTAAACAATAGGGCCACAACCAGTGGGGCCTCAGTGAGAAGATGCACACAGGCACACACAGGAATCCTGCTGGTAAAAGTGGCCACGTAGCCTGCAACCCGCGAGGGGACGCCATCTGCATCACCTGACAGCTAGAAAGGATGACAGTGTCTGCTAAACTGAGTTCACACGTGGGCATACAACACAAGAACCCGAAAGGCTCCAACCATTCGGGCTGGCGACCACGGCTGGTTCCAAATGGGCTGTGAAAGACCTTCCATGGCAGCTGGCTGACACACAGGACCAGATTGCAAGAAGTTCAGACACAGCAAGCAAGTGCAACTACACTCCCTGCATTGGCCAGCAGAGGGCACCATAAGCCATAGCCCAGGACCCCACACAAGACCCTACACTGGGCTTCCCTGTTATCAGCATGATACCCAAGGCATTGGGGCTCCTCCCACATCCTCTGTGAGGAGGATAGGGAACATGGGCCTCAGGTCAACAACCTTCATCCCTGAACTCCTGCAACTCTGATGTAGCCCTGGACTGCTGACATGATGTACTACTCATTGTCTATGGATGAAATGAGAAATTTGGGCTCGGCAGAAAGAAAAAAAAAAAACTACAGATTACTAGGTTTTTAAAGGTGGCATGGAGCAACATTCTTTTCCTCCCAGAAAAATAAATCATGGTGTCTGTCAATCACAAACACCAGGCAGCAGATCAAAATCATATCCTCACCTCCAATTAAAAGAATTTAGCTTAAAAATGAAAAAAAAAAAAAATTAGCTTAAAGAGAGGCAGAAAAGTCTTCAGTCAAGCTCTGAAGTTACCTGGCTACGGGGCCAGCTACTAGGATGTGACAAGGCACACTTTGGAGGCCTTTAACCCCTCAGACACAGAAGCTGCACACAGTCTGCCAGCCAAACCCAAGCAAGTCTTGGCGACACAGGCTCTCTGCAGGTCTGATTGCTACTCCTACGGCCCCTGCTAGTGCCAAGGCAGAGGGAAGCAGAGATGAAGTTAAAGGGACTTAAAGCCATATACTCTTGACAGTCCTGTCCCAGGCCCAGCTGCCCTGGGCATCTGTCCTCCTCTAATACAGCACTAAGGGAACTGCCGGCTCACCCTATTCCCTACCCTCACAAGCTCCACCCACATGTACAGTGGAGTTTGTGAGAGTAAAAGTGGCCATGCTGGGGAATCTTAGGCAGGTTATCTGGCTTCTCTGGGTAGGCTACTGCTTTCTGGACTCGTATGACTGGTCTTCAGGAAGTGTCTCCAACGCTGTCACAAACGAAAGAGGAAGATACTCACAGCTCATGCAGTTTTTGGCAGAAGCTCCAGCCATCCCGGTGAATGCGAGAGATGGCATTGTTGCTGAGGTGGAGCTGGTGTAAGGCTGTAAGGCCATATAGAGAGCCACTGTTCACCTCCATCAGGCTGTTGTACTCTAGATGCCTGCAAAGACAGTCATGTGCAGATTGAAAGAAGGACTTTCATTCATTCATCAAATTGGCAGAAAACCAGAAGTCACACTATAACAGATACTGGTCAGTGCCAAGGACAAAACAAGACTTGAGGGAAAGGTGACATCAGTATGTGGGCACACACAGTGGTAGGAGAAGAAAACCAAGGTTGACAGATGAAAATGCCAAGACAGTCTCTATGGGCACAGCGGACAAGGGAAAGCTTCCAGAAGTGACTTCAGCAGAGCATTAAGTGAACCAAGCGGCAAATGGACAGAGAGGTTCTCAGTAAGGGCAAAGCCAGGAAAAGAGAAAGAGAAAAGAAAGAGCAGCAGCCTATCTTATAGATGAGGAAAATGAAGTTGAGAGAAGCCAGATAACCTGCCTAAGATTCCCCAACGGGCGAGGAATGAGAGACCAGAAGTGACTTAAACCTGTTTGGCTAACAAAAGTCAGGACCACTGGACCACTGTATCAATTTAGCTATGGATTTACAGTGCTATTCTGGTTTAAAAACTTAATTCTTTCCATGATTCTGGTGGCAGTAAATCCTAATTTTGCCACTTTCATGACTTAATGAACCTGAACATCTATGCAATGGAGATATCCAAGAGCGCCAATGTGATAGGGCTATCAGAAAAAAAAATAAGAAAATACATCAGGATATTATCACAGTGCTTTTGTTTTTTAGGTCATGGCTCTTGACAACTCTAAGTAAATACAGACAAACCCTGACTTACGATGGTTCAGTTTATCACTTTTATATTCCATGATGGGTGAAAGTAACACACAAGCAATAGAAACCACACTTGGAATTCTGAATGTGGCTTATTTCCTGGACAAGTGCTATCTGACACAATTCTCTTACAGGGCTGGGTGGCAGAAGCAAGTCACAGCCCCTACAGCCACAATCATGAGAGGGAACACCCGTACTTATTGGTCAGCTACTGGATGTTCTACAGATGGAGTATAGCAAATGCACTTTCAATTTACAGTATTTTCAAATTGCAGTGAATTTATGGAGATGGAGCCACTGACAGCCTCAGGTGTGTCTATATGCTCTACCTTCCTTCCCAAACACAGTATATCCTTTACTGTCTGATTTAACTATGCAGATGTATTACTTTACATTGAAAATAAACAAATTTAAATGTTTAAAAATAGGAGAGCCATAATTGCATTTCTGCACCTTCTTTCTTATTACCCTACTAGGCAGGCAGGCCTGTGGGGGTATAAGTCTTTTTTTTTTTAAGTTTTTATTTTTTAAGTCTTTTTTAATATTGCATTTTTATTAAAATATACAGTATTCATTATGCATACATACCAACTATATTCATTGTGGGAAGCTGGCCCCTGCAAATCACATAACTGAATTTTACCTGCTCTGCCTCTCCCCTCCCCTTTCCTATTGCACACATTCAGCTAAAGGGAATGCTCCCTTGATAAAAGGTGCACATCTGCACCAAGTGTCTCTATGAGCCCAAAAGGCAGAAGAAATAGATCTCTAATGATAAACTATACATTTTTGACCCACCTGCACAAAAGACTGCAAAGTGTGGGTAAGGAAGAGAAGGATGTTCCTGTGAGGTGTGGGAATGGGAAGGATGTGGGGAGGAATTGCTCTACAGATAAGAGTTCATGAAGGAAGTGGGGATGGACAGCAGAAGGGTTCCCTCCTCTGCCCTACCTGGCCTAAGGCACTGAAACCTCCTCAGGGAGTTTCCTACTCAGCCAGAAAAGCTCCCTCTTGTTTGGTCCATCCAAAATAACAGAGCTGGGCCCAGATAAGGCAGGCTGTTGGGGCCTTGGGGGGGTGGGTCTTTTACACCCAGTGCTCAGATGGATTAACGTACGTACATACACATGCACATACACGCACGTGCGCGCGCGCGCACACACACACACACACACACACACAGAGCACAGAGCCCACCCACATCCTCCATCTCCCTGTACTTACAGCACATGCATCTTGGAGAGCCCCCAGAAGGCACCATCAGTCAGCCTGCTGATGTTGTTCCGCTGAAGCTTCAACACCTCCAAACTGTCAAGCCCCTGGAATGTGAGGCCCTCGATGAGCCGAATTCGATTTCGATTGAGGTCCCTTAAGAGAAGGAGTAAGACAGGTCAGAGTGCCCCATGCACACCCAACCCACAGGCATTCCCAGGCAGGCCCCAATGGGGTTTCTAGTCCACAGAGAAACAGAGGGGAGGGGCGTCAGGAAGTAAGGAGGCTCAGCAGAAGCCCAACTTGTGCCTTATCCAGTGTGCAAGCACTGTTGTCATGGACTAATTGAAGTCACTTTGGAAACAGCAGGACATGGAACTCCCCACAGCCAGCTCTGAGCTGTCCTGGGGCACCCTGAACTGTGAGTACGCCATATTTCTTGCTCAAGGGAACAGGTGCCATTCATGACTCTGCAACCTGGACACAGGCATGACTTAGGAGGTAGACTGCTTAGGTGAGGTCTCTTAGCTCAGCAACAGATTTCCACCCTGTATGCCTCAACCCAGGAAAGTCCTAACTACTACCTAATGGCAGTCATTCTTTCCACTAGAAGTATCTGACAGGATCTTAGAGAAAGAAGTGATTAGGGCTGGCCAGACTGCTCAGCATATTAAAGTACCGCCTTCAGAGGATGCATGAACCAGGGTTCAATCCCTGGTTGCCAAGCTGGCCCCGCCCCCAGGCGTACTGAGGCAGTGATTGAGACTGGACGTGGTAGTGCAGGCCTGTAATCCCAGCACTTGGGAGGCTGAAAAAAAGAGGATCACTAGAAGTCTAATCAGTGGGATGAGACCCAGTACTAAAAAAATAAATAAATAAATAAGTTATATATAGAGGGGGTGAGGGAGGAGGAGGGAAAGGGGGGAGGGGGAGAAGAGGGGGAAGGGGAGAGGGGAAAAGGAGGAAAGGGGGAGGGGAAGAGAGGGGGAAGGGGATATGATTGCCTGTGGAAGGGATAGGGTAGGGCTGAGGGAGGGTACAGTGTGGTGGAGATAAAGCACATATGCTTGGCTTCTAGACCTGGCATAACAAAGCCTCAGTTGACCAAAAGAGGCCAGGAATATCAGCAACTGTGGAGCAAGGGTGAAGAGAACTCAGAGCTAACCTGATATGCCTCCATAGCATCTCATGACCCTGCCTCTTACAAAGCTCCCTTAGTATTAATGAAACCTTCTCCATAGATAAGAGTTAAGCCCAGATTCCCCAGTCAGGAAAGGTGACATGCTGCAGTGCAGACTGGAGACCCCTGTCCTGATGCCAGCTGGGCCTTCAACAAGTGTTCTATCCTGTTTTAAAAAAATTTCCAAAATTAGCTTATTTTCTTGAAATACACTTTCTATTAAAAGAAAAGGAGGACAAGAGAAAGGAGGAACAGGAGGAAGAGGAGGAGAATGTGATGGTGGTGGTGATGGTGGTGGTGGTGGTGGTGGTGGTGGTGGTGGTGGTGATGGTGGTGGTGGTGGTGGTGGTGG
>PVKN010002732.1:0-40822 GCA_004027915.1 Capromys pilorides
CAAAGTCAACACTCAAAAATCCTGTACACACATAAACTCACTGAGAGAGAAATTAGGGAAATAACCCCTTTCACAATAGCATCTAAAAGATGAAATATCTAGAAATCAATCAAATGAAGAAATCAAAAGACTTTTACATGGAAAATATAGTACTCTGAAAAAAGAGATTGAAAAAGATATAAGAAAATGGATAGATATCCCTTGTTTAGGGGTAGGAAGAACCAATATAGTGAAAATGGCCACCCTTCCAAAATTGTTGTAATAGATTTAATATAATCCAGATGAAAATTCTAACAGTATATCTCACAGAATTAGAGAAAACAATTCTGTCTCATTTAGTTTTTCCTCATTACTGGAACAAAATACCTGACTTCTAGATTAAGGAAGGAAGGTTTGTTTAGCTCACAGGTAGTGGAGGTTTTAGCACATACTCAGCTGGCTTCAAGGCAGAGTGGCACAGGGCAGAAGACAGCCATTCATGGCAGTGGAAAATAGCAAATAGAAGAGCAAGAAGGGCAGAGCAGTGGCATCAACAGCAGAGGAGGCAGAGGGGGCAGAGGGCAGGCCTCTATTCCCCCTTTATACTGCATCCAGGTGATCTGCGCCAGGGCAGGTATAGCACTCACACCCATAATCCCAGCTCTGGATCATAAATTAATCATAATTAATTCTTAATTATTAATAATTATTAATGAATAATTAATTAATTATTCACTCATTCATGTTATGACCAGCTCAACCTGCCCTGGGGGGTGGGGCTGGCGCAGCATGTGGTGCAGGGGATCAAACCACGGTCCCTGTGGTTGCCTAAGCTTTCCTAAGCAGGTGCTTTAGACCACTGAGCTATCTCACCGGCCCCACAACCTCTAGAGGTCTGCCCCATGACTATATGAGGCTTCGGGGGGACAACTAGACTCATTCCATAACAAATCCTAAAATTATTTGAAACCAGAAGAGACCTAGAGTAGCTATTCTGAGCAACATAGGCAAGTCAGGGAGCAGCCCAATCCCAATCCTTGACTTGAAACTATATTATGGAGCTACGGTGATAAAATCTGCATGATACTGGGCCGGGGGAAAGACCCACAGATCAATAGAACAGAATACAGGATGTGGAAACAAATCCAGGCATACTAAGCCACCTTATCTTTGACAATGGGGCCAAACACCTTCAGTGGAAGAAGATTTAAACTAGATCCATACCTCTCACCGTACACAAAACTGAAATTAAATGCATCAAAAATCAAACTATTAAAGCAAAAACATTCAATCTGCTAGATTTAGAAGATAAAATAGGTAGAACTCTTAAAGACATTGGTGTAGACAATGTCTTCATGAACAAAACCTAATATACATACTACAATATATCAATAACTGGGCTCTCACTGTATTAATCTTTTCTTTTTTTTTTTCTTTTTTTCTTTTTTTTTTGAACTGGGAATTCAACTCAGATCCTTGCACACGCCAGGCAAGTGCTTATTCTACTGAGCTATCTCCCCAGCCCCTCTCGTTGTATTAAAAAGCTTTTGTACAGTAAGAGAAACCACAAAGAGTGAAGGAACAACCCACGATGTGGGGAAAAAATGTTAGACAAATGACTAGCATCTAGAATATATAAAGAACTAGAAAGACACAAGACCCTGAGTTCAATCCCCAGTTCCACACACAAAAAAAGAACCAATAAAAACAGATCCCACAAATTTAAAGACCCAATCCAAAAAATGGGTATCTGAGATGAATATACACTTCTCCGAGTAAGAACTACAAATGGCAAATAAATATATGCAAAAAACATTCAGTGCCATTGGTCACTTGAGAGATGCAAATTAAAACAATACTGAGCCTTCCACCACAGCAACCATTGAAGAACAGTAGCCATGGCCCTCCGCTCTCCCATGGCCATGGGCCTCAACAAGGGCCACAAAGTGACTAAGAACGTGAGCAAACTGAGGCGCAGCTGCCACCACAGACGCCTCCCCAAACACACCAAGTTTGTGCGGGACATGATCCAGGAGCTGTGCACCATGGAGCTGCTCAAGGTCTCAAAGGACAAACATACCCTCAAGTTCATCAAGAAAATGATGGGGACACACATCTGCACCAAGAGGAAGCGTGAGGAGCTGAGCAAGGTGCTGGCCTCCATGAGGAGAGAAGATGCCAAGAAGAACTGAGGCCCTCTGGAATAAAGCTTTGCAGAAAAAAAAATCAATTAATCAATCAATCAATAAAACAATACTAAGAGCCAGCCAGATATCTCAGCAGACTAAAGTGCCTGCTTAGGCAAAGTGCAGCAGTCAGGTTCGATCCCCAGGATGCTGTGCCACCCCCATCCCCTGGGTGCACTGAGAAGGACTGAGACTGGGCGTGGTGGCACTTGCCTGTAATCCCAGTGCTTGGGAGGCTGAAAACAGGAGAATCGCTATGCTTCCTATGTACATAGTGAGACCCTGGAGACCCTGTACTAACTACATGGGGAAAAAAGTGAGATTCAGTCTTGCTCTGGAAAGAATAGCTATTATTAAGAAATTAAATAACAACAAAAGCTGGTGGAACTATGGGGAAAGAGTAAACCTTCTCCACTGTTGACAGGAGTACAGGCTGGTCCAACCACGGTGGAAATCAGTGTGGAGGTTCCTCAAAAACGAAAACTAGACACTCCATTTGACCTTCTTGATAACTTACAAAAAAACTACCACAGAAATATATGCACACCCGTGTTTGAAGTGGTACAGTTTATAATAACTCAGTCTTAGAAGCAGTACAAATGCCATCAGCTGATGAATAGATAAAGAAGATGTGGAAGTTTTTATACCATGGAATTTTACTCAGCCATAAATAAGAATAAGCTTGAGAGATTTCTAGTTAAGTGTATGCACCTTGGTACTATACTGTGTAGTGAAATAAACCAGACATGTTCAAATATTTCTTGGTCTCTGTGGTTTGAGAAAGTGAAAGTGTAGATAGGGACGAAAATGTAGAATGGATATTGTGAGATAGGAAGAAAATGTCCCAATGTGAAGAAAGTTAGGGAGGGGGAGGAGGAAAGGAAGGAAGAGAAAAGAAAAAAAAACAATAAAATAAGAAAAAAAATGGAAACAAAGCTTTTGTAAATAAGTAGGGGGAGAAGGCTGTAAAGGGAGAGTAGGAGAGGGGGAAAAAGAGTTAAAGTGTATTGTGTACAGGTACAAATTCAGCACGGTGAATTAACAATATGTATATCTACAATAAACAATTAATTTTTAAAAATAGTATTTTTCTGAATTCTGTTAAAACAGTATTTTGCTTAAAAAGCTCATACTCATTTTCAGAAATTCAGAATTATAAAATTATTTTTCAACCTCCCATGGTTAGTATGGAATATTACTAAGGCTGAATCAGAGAAGTAAGGGCATGGCAAGAAATAAAGACACTTACCTAGACAACTGTATTCTACAGGGCCAGAGAGGACTATCCAATTTATGTCCTATGGCACACCAAAATTATATAGTTAGATTATATAGTTAAAATTATACAGTCAGCTCTCTACAACCACCAATATTGTGCCTGCAGGAACATAAGAAAATACTTCTTCTGAATGCAGTTGATTCAGTTACCTTGGATGTGTAGAAAGTAGAAGGGGTAAGTGGTGAGAATAATGCAAAATAAGAGCTAGAAAGACCTTGATACCAAGATAATTAGAATCTTCTGAGACTAGAAATACCGTAGTTCCTCTTGCTGGAGAGAGAGGTGTTTTTTTTTGTTGTTGTTCTTTTGGTTTTTTTTATCACTGATTCATTAGGTAATATAACTTGACCTCTAAGGAAATGGGGTCACTCAATTTAACGTTCAAGACTCTCAGGGGCAGCCTAAGTCTACATATGCTATCGTTTTATCACTATACATACTTATCCATGGCAAGCTTTAATAAACTAGTCATGGTAAGATACTGACAACTTAACATGCAATAGATCTTAGCAACCTCAGCGTGAGATTTTTTTGTCTGTCTTCATTGAGCACTATTATCTTTTAAGGGAAACTCTTTACTGCTCTCTTCGGCGCATCTGAATTGCCAGCAGCACTATGCTTGCACTCTGGAGCTGATATTTAAGTGAAATAAGAATAATGCGGGTATAGCAGCACAAAGCCGTGACAGCCAGTCTGAAAGCCAAGATGGCGACTAACTGAATGCTGAGGGGGCAGCATACACAACGGAGACATGCTAGGAAGGTGTCATTTACGGCACTCGCGGGACAGAGCAGGGCTGCATGACATTCTATCACCCTTCTCAGAACAGCACGCAATTTAAAATTTATGCACTGTGGGGCTGGGGAGATAGCTCGGTAGAATAAGCGCTTGTCTGGCAAGTACAAGGGCCTGAGTTCAATCCCCAGTTCCAAAAAAAAATTGCAATATTTTCTGTAAAACTACTACAAGGACAACAATGTGAATTGTATCAATTATTGGTAATGTACTACTAACGTGTTTTGAAAATGTCACATTGTTATTTCTTATTAAAAGTTAAAACTAGAAAAAATAAAATAAAACTTATGTACTTTTTTTCTGGAATTTTCCTTTTTCTATTTTCTATTTGCATTTGACTATGAGTAATTGAGACTGCAAAAGTATAACTACATGGAGAGACTAGTTTTTTGTTTATTTTTTTAACAGAAAAAAAAAAAAAAAGCCCTAACAACTGATTTCCCCTGGTCCTGGTCATTGTCTAACCTTATGAGCCTAGCAAGCCAGGTCATCTTTTTAACATTTGGTTAACTTAGAAATAGCAATGTCTGAACTACTTCTGGGTTTTTTTGCAGTTTAATAGATATAACTGAAAGCTCAAGGAACTTGCAAGACAATTATTGTCTTTATGTGAACCCCCAGTTCTACACAGGAAGGAGCGCATAGCAGGCTAACCCCAACTTTTGTCCTAACATTCAGCTCCCATGTGGATGGTTTGCTTCTCCAGGACTCCAGGCGCACAGTAGGAGATGGTTTCACCCTAGCACAGTCTTGGCTACCAAACCCCGCTGCCTCGTGGCATGAGGTCTACGCAGCAGCTGACCATCGACAGTCTGGTAGACCAGGAAGGGGTTTCCACGTTCCCATTTTTATAGCCTTAGCATATCTAGGGTCCTTGAGTTCTAGACGCAGGCAGGTACTGCTCTCGCCTGTCTAATTCCAGTTTCCTCACCAGTGTGAACAATATGTCCCTTCCCTGAAGAATAACATTAAGAAGCCCCAGCGTGGGGCTGGACAAGTAGTTCAGTGGTAGAGTGCTTGCTCAGCAATGTGCAAAGGTCCCGAGTTCAATCCCCACCACTGCAAAAAGGAGGGAAAAAAATAATGGAATGTGTAGCTCTTCAAGAAAGATACCACCCCAGCCATAAGCGAGGGGCTTCATCCTGTGATCTACAAAGGAAAACCTTGTCACACTACCACAGAGCCAGGCTGGGGTGGTGGCTCAGTGCTAGAGCGGGAGTTTAGCGGCTCATGAGCCTGGGACAGTTCCCAGTGCACAAACAAAACAAGGTAAGGATAGGCTTTCAAACAGAACTATAATAATAAAAATGGCTCTTTATAGAGTTCAGAGAAGTGCTTTGTGTGCTTTACCTCTTCTAATCTTTACGAGGTGATTCCAGTATTCCTGTTTTATATGAGAAACGCTGCTTCTACACACACATGGCTTGCGTTGTAAGGTCTCACAGAAAGAGAGCTAGCTGGTTCTAATCTCATATCCAAGGCGCTGCACCGCTTCATCCTTGGGAGGTCCTATTTAGCGATCTGAAAATTTAGAGAGGTGAAGGGCACAAATTCTCCATGGAGTTGATCACCTCCTCACTTCTTTTTTCTTGTTTGTTTGTTTGTTTCCAGCAGTACTGGATGTTGAACCCAGGGCACTGAGCTACATCCTCAGCCTTTTTTTATTTTTTATTTTGCATCAGGATCTTGCTAAGTTACTAAGCTGCACTTGTGAATTTCCTGCCTCAGTCCCTCGGTCTCTCAGTGTTTCCTCTACTCTACTCTTCTCCCTCCCTCCCTCCTTCATTTCCTTCCTCCCTCCTCCTTCCACTTCCTTTCTGGCTCTTTAAATCATGAAATAAAGCATTGGCAGAGACCCTTGGAGGCTTCAAAGAAAGCAGAAAAAGTACTTTGGCGTAGTCTAAAAAGACAAGGATTTGAAGCAAGCGCCAGCCCATGCTGAGCCTGCCCACCTCCTGCTGCAGACGGGGTATCAGCCTCAGCCTTAGGGCAGCGCCCAGGTAAATCTCACCCAAACCACTCTCGAGCTCACCCCCAAGCTCGTTCTCCAGAAAGCACGGTTCTTTCTATTTCTCTTTGAAACACGCATTAACATGGAACCTAAACAGCTCCTGGCCAAACATGACACTTTTCAGGGGCATTCAATGCTGAGTGGGTACAGATGACACAAAGCACCCTGTGTCCTTGGTGCTCTGTGCCGATGGGGAAGCCTAGATGGGAGTAAACTGGAGAACACTGCAGGGTCAGGTACCAGGTACTGGTCCCAAACCAACCATCCGATACCAGAGATGGCAGCATGGCTCAGTGCCAGAGCACTTGCTTAGCGTGCACAAGGTCCTGGGTACCATCCTCAGCACTGCAAAAATTGTTTTAATTAAAACAATAATGGGCCGGCGAGATGGTTCAGTGGTCTAAAGCACCTGCTTAGGAAAGCTCAGGCAACTGCAGGGACTGCGGTTCAATCCCCGGCACCGCATGCTGCGCCAGCGCCACCACCAGGGCAGGCTGAGCCAGCCATAAAATAAATAAATAAACAAATAAATAAATAAAATTTAAAAAAAAAAAAACAATAATAATAGCCAGGCACAGTGGTGCACATCTGCAATCCCAGCACTCAGGAGGATCACCATGAGTGGAGGCCAGCCTGGGCCACATGGTGAGTTCAAGGCCAGCCTTGACTGCATAGTGAGAGCCTGTCTCAAAAGAAAGAAAAGAAAAAAGGAAAGGAAAGGAAAAGAAAAGAAAGGAAAGGAAAGAGGATAGATAGGACTGTCATTCATTTCTCTTCCCAGAGTTGACACCAAAACATGGCAGCACATGGGGATCTTAGCAGACGAGAGAAAACTATCTTGGAGAAAGAGTAAGTAGATTCCTCCTGTTGTGGCTTGGCTCTTATGTGTCCTCCACGGGCTCACGAGGCTTGATCACTGCCTGTGGTGCTGGTGGGAGAGGTGGAACTGCCAGGCTTTGTGGGCAGAAGTCAGTCACTGGGAGACGTCCTGGAGGGGCACACTGGGATCATGGCTCCCTCCTGCCTCCCTCTTGGCTTTCCAGCCACTGTGAGATGAGCGGCTTTGCTCCACTCCTTGCTGCCACCTTGACTCTGCCTTGCCACAGGACCATGTGGCCATGGACTGCAAATGCTGAAGCTGTGAGCCAAATAAGTAAACCTTTCCTACTTTTCAGTTTGTATACCTCAGGCATCTTGTTACAGTGACAGAAGACTGGTGCCTCCAGACATTATATAGCAATGGCTACATGTATGATGCCAGTGGGTCTCCTAAGATTATAACAACATTGAAGGATGCCGGTCTCTTAGTGACACTGTAACTGTCTTAACATCATTGCACATTGTATTACTCATGTCATCAAGGTGCTGCTGGTGTACATAAACCCACAGTTCTGCCAATGCTATACAAGTGTACTCCACTATGTGCAATGCATGCTTGGCAATGATAATAAGCATTGGCAGTTGCCGTATTTGCTATACTATTCTTTTTACATCAGATAGGTCCTATGCCAACATCCTGACAGGGTTTGAGGAAGGCACATCTCACACAAAAGGATAAAAAGCCAATCGCCATACTTTACCAAATCTCCTCCTGCCCTGTTCTCAGGACCAAACCCAGGACCTCACACAGGCTAAGCACACACTCCACCACTCACATCTGCAGCCCCTTCCGCAGACACATCAAATGGCTGAGTCTCTGAGCTCTGCCCGAGAGGCTTCTATAAATACGCTCGGTGGGTGCGTACCTGTCCATCAGCTAAATGGCATCTTTTGCACAGTGTGTCCCCATCATAAAGCCACATGTGTTTATAGTTATAGACAGGTGCATATATAACATGTGTGTATGTGTGTGTGTGTGTGTGTGTGTGTGTGCAAGTGCGTGCATGCGTGCTTGTGTTGCCAAGGATTGAACCCAGGACTCTGCGAGTGCTAGGCAACTGCTCTACCACTGCGCTTTGCTTGCAGTCCCAAGACACATTCATTTTTAATTGCTGGGTAAGATACACAGGCAGCTATTAAAAAGTAAATTTGTCTAATATTTTGCAGTACAGATAATACCTATGCCATTTTGTGTTATAAAACAATTTGGGGCTTTAAAATTGGTCATGAAATGACCCTTTGACTGCGTAGGCCTGACGTCTGATTATCACCACTTACGCTTAATGAATACCTGCAGAAAACGCTCAGTCCCAGCTAAACATTCTTGTGCAGGGGGCGCTAATTCCTTGACAAAGTTCCAGTTGGCGTATACCTTCCCTAGAATAGTGGGAAGAATCTGTAACCTCTTCCCCAACAGAGAACCCCACTAAGACACGCAAACATACCATGATTTAAAAAAAAAAAAAAGCCTTCAAGATTTTGCTGGGTTCTTCTTTTGTTCCACTCTCCCTCTTCTTTGCAGGTCAGCTCTATTTTCAGGAAAGGGACTGGAAGGTGTGAGGCTGGAAATGAGCCGTGGTGACAGAAGAGAACGGTTAGGAAGGGAAGCTATTTTGAGGAGGCTGAAAGGGGAAGAAGTGAGTCAAGCTGGGGCTGGGAGCTTAGGGCGATCGAGTCAAGGAAATGCTGGTTAACTGGTACAGGCTTTGCCTCGTTCTCTAGTCCCTCTCCTTTTTTCTTACAGACTTCCAATCCTTCATGAGCAGGCAATACAAGGAAGGCAAGCCACAGACGCCTGGGAGCGCTCACCGACCTTAGCCTCCACCTCCACTCTTGGAGGAGGCTGAGTCAGCCAGCGTCCCGCTGGGGCAGGGGCGGCCCCAAGGCCTGGCTCATGCTAAGTGTGCTCTGTCACTGAGCTTTACCCACAGAGCCCTGGCACTCCTAAGTTATTATGGAAAACCTGCGGGGTGCAAGACAGCCTGTTAAAGTCCCTGGAATAACACAAACATGACAGCTGTTTTATATTTGCTGAGATTTTAAGAATTGGAAGTTCTTTTTTATTACTTTTAATAAGAAATAACAATGTCTAACAATGGGACAGTTTCAAAACACATTATTAGTACATTTCAATATTTGATACAATGCATATTGTTATCCTCCTATTAGTTATACAGAGCCCAGGGTGTAGGTGTTATAATTTTTGAAATCATTATTGGTACAACCAAATTTCATCTCATTGAACTAAGAGAAATAATTGTATGCATAAGCCAATGTTTGATAATCGCAGTGGGTTATTGGTGAAACTGGCAATGTTAGAAGCTGTTGATTTAAGCCTTTCACAGCTCAGCATTCTAATCTAGCTTTACATTTTATGCCTTGTGGTTAACCTTTCCTGCTGGGTGGTTAAGGGCAAGTTTAAGCATGACCTGCACAGCAAAACATGTCACTTTTATATCTGTCAAGGTCAGTCAAATCCCCTCAGGATTCACTTTGGAGCCATGTACAGTGCTTTGTAGAACTGTTGTCAGTGTCAACCATTTAGATGAGTCACAGCCATTGCTTGACCAGTTTGCTCTCTGGTCAAGAAAGCCTGAGAGAAGAATTGAAAGTTCTAAGCCTACATTTGCACCTTGGTTTGGTTTTTGTCACAAGTCCCTTTTCTGTCCCAACGTTTACTAAGCCAATGACCCACAAAGCTGGAATAACTACCAAAGCTACTTACTTCCAAATGGTTGACAACGCGTACCATATCTGCCCTCGCTATGGCCACAGCACACCCAACACTGGCTCCTGTCCACAACGTGTCACCCGCGGTCCAGTAGAGCTCACAAACATCTCACTAGATAAACTACTGTGTCGTTCCCAGGAGAAAACTCGTGGCTTGCTCTGCTTGTAAAGAATAAGGGATTGTGAAGGTGAGTCATTTGACTAAGTCTATTCACTAAGTCATTTTACTTTAATGCCATAAGTGGGTTTCAAGATCTTTAAATTCTTAGACCTTGAATTAAATAGATTACTGACTAGAAGTTTAGTACCTATTATGGCTCATTTATAGCTTAATATAGTACTAGTTGCCAAAGGTATGGCCACAAACATAAAACCTTTCCCAAATGACCTTAAGTAAGCAAACTTATTCAGAATTAAGGCTCTTAAATAACTTCTTTTAGGACTTTATGATGTGAGTTTCCAAGCGATGGTAACCACGTCTTTCTTTGGAGTGGTTATTTTTTGAAACAATGCTGCTTTTGGCAGTGGACAATCTGTTGAGAGAGCCAGAGCCCCAGAGTCCTGACTTGTATTTATTTTTTTTGCTCTGGTGTCATTTCAGAATGTTAGGCCTCTAGACCTCCATCTCTTTTTAACAGAAACTACAGACCTACCCTCAATCATCCAGCAGAAAAGCTTAATTACAAGGCATAAAACGCAGAGCTAGATTAGTATGATGAGCTGTAAGAGACTTAAACCAACAGCCTTCAACATTGCCAGTTTCACTGGTAACCCACTGCAATTATGAAACATTGGACTATGTATGCAACTACTTCCTCTCAGTTCAAAGAGAAGAAAATTTTTTCTTTTTCTTTTTTTTTCCTCTTTCTTTCCTTACCAATATTGATTAGAAAATTTATCACATCTACACCCTATGCTCTGTATAACTACTATGAGGACAACAATATGCAATGTGTCAATTACTGCGAATGTACTACTAATGTGTTTTGAAACTCTCATATTGTTATCTCTTATTAAAAGTAATAAAAAGTAAATTAAAAAAGAGAAAAAAAAGAAGAAGAAGCTACAGACCTAGAAGCCCACCTAGGGATGCCCAGTCTGCTTCTCTGCTCAACAGAGAACCAAATCAAAGGAAAGCAGACCCTGTTTCACTAGAGTGTTTGAGATGACTGCCATTGTGCAGAGAGAAAGTGACAGACACTGCAGAGCCCAGGGCTCTGTGATGGCCTCACGGAGGAGGGAACCAAGCACACAGCATCCATGGGATCCACCTTGAGCTGAATGGGATTTCACTGTGCAAGAGAGAGAAGCCAGAGCGCCCAGCAGTTCCCACTCGCACCCCAGAGACCTAAAGCACGTGCTGCACGAAGAAAACTGTAGGCTTGGGGAAACAGCTGGGCAAGGCACCCCGAGCAGGCAGGCCCTGAGGTCCCCACAAAGCTGCCATTCAGCTCTGAACCTGGCAGCTGCTCTGTCTGGGCTCCCAGGGCCTCATCTACCTCTCAAAAACAGGGAGCCCCCCACCCTGTTGCTGAGGAGGATGTGGCACTTGAGCCTCCTGGGTTGCTGGGATGGCTGCCACCCTCACGAGACCCGCTCAGAACTGACAGTGAGCCTACCCAAGCAGCGGAGCTGCACTCCGGCCAGGCCCAGGCCCGTGGTGCAGGCCCAGCCCCTGAACCCTACACCCCTGAGGCCCCTGCAGACATCGGCGTGTCTGTGACCACCGAAGCAGCTGCAGATACCGCACTAAACCACCCGCTGGAACCAAAGCCAGCGCAGCCCATCCAGCCGATGAATATCCTGGGATGCATCAGCGCAAAGTCTTTTGTGTGAAAGCCACCGTATAAACAGGGCAGGGGCAGCGGATGGACCCGAGGTGCGACCACCAAGATGGGTGCGCCAGCAGCAGAGAAAGCAAGGGAGCCCGCGTGCGAACCCGAGCACAGACCTCCAAGAAAGGGAAATTCACAAGTTGCCTGATAAGGAATTCGAAAGCATGATTTTCAGGAAACTTTATGAGATGCACGAGAATGCAATTTAACAACACTGGAAAGACAATTCACAATGTAAATGAGAAATTTAGCACAGAGATAGAAATCACTTTTCAAAAATGATTCAATAAATAAATTCAATAAATAAAAAAATACAATGGAGAGCCTTAATAGTGGAAATGATTAGCAGAAGAAAGAATTTCTGAGCTTCGAGACAGGTCTTTTTAAATAATTCAATTAGGAAAACAAAAAAGCAACAACAAACACGAAAAAAATAAGGAAAGCCTTCAGGACGTAGGGAAACACCAGAAAGTGAGCAGCGAGTTCCACACAAGAGAAGGAAATGGCATGGAAAACTTTAATGAAATAATTGATGAAAACTTTTCCAACTTTGGGAAACATACAGGCACCCTGGTCTGGGAAGCTCAAAAGCTCCTGAATAGTTTTAACTAAAAAATATCCTCTGAGGCATATTATAAATTGTCAGAAGTATAAGAAGAAAATTGCAACAGAAAAGAGTCAAATTACTTACAAGGGGCCCCTTATAAACTAACCACAGGCTTCCCTGCAAAACCTTATGGGCTAGGCCCAGGAGATAGCTCAACTGACTAAGCACTTACTTAGGCAAGTGGCAGGACTGGGGTTTGATCCTTGGCACTACAAGCCACGCACCCTGTCCCCACCTCCACCCCTGCTCCCTGGCAATCTGAGTGTGTGGTGGCATACCCTTACCAAGTCCGAGTTGCACAGTGAGACCCTGTACCAAATACATAAAAAAGAAACACAAAACAGGGCTGGGGAGAGAGTTTAGCAGTCTAAGCATCTGATAGCAAGCACAAAGACCTAGGTTTGACTCCCAGTACCGCATGCCATGCTGGCCCAAACTGAGCATGGTGTTGCATGCTTATAATCCCAGTACTAGGGAGGCTGAGATTGGCGGATTACTATGAGTCTGAGCTATGTAGGAAGACCCTGCAATAGACAAATAAATGTTTTTTTTAAAAAAAAATTTATAAAAACCCACAAAACAAAACAACAACAACATAAAAAGAAAACCTTACAGGCCAGGAAAGAATAAGATGATATTGGGCCGGCAAGACAGCTCAGCGGTCTGAAGCGCCTGCTTAGGCAACCACAGAGACCACGGTTCAATCCCCGAGCACCACATGCTGTGCCAGCCCCACCCCCAAGGCAGGCTGAGCCAACCATAACGTAAATAAAGTTTAAAAAGAAAATTTTAAAAAAAGAATAAGATGGTATTTTCATAGTTGCAGGGGGAGATAACAACCAAGAATACTATCCCTGACAGAACTATCCCTTCAGAATGAAAGCGAAGTAAAGACTTTAAGAAGAGACAGCAGAGGGAATTTATCACCATCAGATTTGGGCTATCAGAAATGATGTTCCTGGGGGTGGTGGCAGGTGGATCATTATAAGCACTAGGCCAGCCTGGACGGCAAAGTGAGCTCAAGGCCAGCCTGAACTGCACTGTAAGAGCCTGTCTCAAAAGGACAAAAAAAGGGAAAGAAAGAAGAAATGAAGCAAAAGGATGGTAATTATAATCAAGAAAATACAGCAAAGCACAGAATGCAATGAGTAGAGCAGATTTGCAAAGGAGAGAGAGCACGGTCGGAGCATGCTGGCGCATCCCTGTAATCCCAGCGTGTAGACAACTGAGGCAGTAAAATCACTGCAAGTTTGAGGCCAGCTGGGCTACATAGTAAATTCAAGGCCGGCCTGGAGTGTTTAGGGAGAACTGTCTCAAAAAAACCAGAAACAGACAAGGTACAGAGTGACGTTTCAATTCATGTATACAACGTGTATGATCAAGTCAGGGTAATTAGTGTATCTGTGACCTCCAGTATTTCCTGTTCCTTTGTGTTGGGGACACTCAAAATCCTCTGACTAGCTACTTTGAAGTGAACAGTGGAAGGCTGTCCACCATTTAAAAATGGAAATAATATCTTTACTACCTGATACTACTATACTTTGAGGCCCTAGGATGACAATTAGGATCTTTTCTCTAAGTATCACGTGTTAGTAATAATTTAGCCAGATCTGAGGATGACATGTGCCAAGAGGGTCTCAGTCTGTTCTCTGTTGCTGTCACGGATGAAGCGAACCTGCATAATTAATAAAGCACAGGGGCCTCCCTGCCTCAGAACTCTGTAGGAGGAGAGGTCTGAGAGCTTGGTGACCCCCACTGGAGAGGGCCTCTGAGTTGCATCCCAAACAGCAGCAGAGTAATAACCAAGCATATGCAAAACAGAGGAAGAGAAAACTAGGCCAAACTTCATTCTTCATCACACCTGTGACAACAGCATGAATCCAGGCATGAGGACAGAGCCCTCGAGACCTTAGCATCTCTTAACAGGTGCCATCATTTTAGTTCTGTGCTTATGTGTGTACTTATTTAGCAGTGATGAATACTGAGTCCTAGTACTCCAGAAGAGCACTCCACCCCAGCCACATCATCAGCCCAGACCACCCCACACACACAGTTACAAAGCCTGTTCAATTCCAACATGACTTTTGAAGCGGTTTCTGTTTGTTCGATAGTTTTGAGGGGCAGGGTCTTGCTATGTGCTTAGGTTGGCTTTGAACTCACTATGTAGCCCAGACTGACCTCAGACCTCCCTTCTGTCTCAGCCCCTTGAGTGCTAGAATAAGACGCCTGCCCCCCATGCCTGGCTGGAGGGGATATTAAAGCCATCACAATCACTATTGTGAAAGCATAATGTGAAAGCAAACCATTTGGAGCCAAACTATCCAACCTTGAGCTCTCTCGACCCTTCCTGGTTAGTAGCCCTTAATAAAACACTACTGCAAAAGCAAAGTAGATGAGAAAGAGCTCAGCAAGACAGTCTAAGTGGGCCACGTCCCCGTACCATGGTCAGTGGTCCTGTGGTTCCAGCCACCAGGAGGCCAAGACAGGAGCACTGGCATGAGTTTGAGGCTGTCCTGGGCTACGTGGTCAGTTTAAGGCTGGCCTGAACTGCGTAGCAGACACCTTTCCCAAAAAAAGAATATATATTCTTTGCTTTGTTTTTAATTACCAGATTTTATTTAGAATACTTTTATGTTTGTGGAAAAGCAAACAAAAAATATTGTCCCATATACCTGCTTTCCATCCCCTCAACTTTCCCTATTGCTATCATCTTGCATTAATGGAACCTCATTATTTTTATCCTATGATATTTAAATAATCGGAGACAGCCATAACTTTGGCAAATAAGTATATAAATATCGTTCTAATCTTAAGTAGCCCACTCTGTTAGTTGCCGCCAGCAGTACTTGGGCATTACTGATATTCAGACTAAAATTATTTTACTGGGTAGGAGTTGCTACATCTAATTCCTCATCAGTTCATTGGGGTATCGAGTATGAGCAGACGTGGTGAAGAAGCCCCGGACTGCAGTCTAAGGTTCTGCCCCTCATGCTCCCCACAGCTGTTGACAATGAATGAATCTCTGTAACACCGAAACTGGATTGGGGCTCAAAATCTGGGACAGGACTCTTCAGTTCGAGATTTCATTTATTAACTCTTTGTTTCCCAAAGTGAGTGGGAGATTATTTAGATAGCTCATGATTTTTATTTATTTACATAGATATGTATTGATTTTTTTTTTTTATTTTGGTTTTTTGAGACAAGGTCTTATTATGTAATTCAGACTGGCCTTGAACTCACTATGTAGCCCAGGCTGATTTGGAATTTGCAGTGATCCTCCTGCCTCAGCTTACTGAGAGCTGAGATTACGGTTTGTGCCGTCGTGCCTACACTGAGAATTCTTTTATTATTATATTTTTAAATTTCATTTTAAAGAGACAAAAAAACCACAATCAAAATGACAGTTTCAAAACAAGATGATAGGAAATCAAAAATGTTTATTATATTGCATATTATTATCTTCAAAATAGTTGTTCATATTACCAAGAATTCTTTTAAATCTATGTTCTCTAAATAATTTGATTTGGGGCCAGGGAGATAGCTCAGTAGAATAAGCGCTTGCCTGGCAAGCACAGGGTCCTGAGTTCAATCCCCAGCACTGCAAAAAATAAACAAATAAATAACAAATAAATGACAAATAAATAAGAAAATAATGTGGTTCAGTTCATGAACAAGTTCAGTCTCAGATACAGATAAAAGACAGTAAAATAAGAAAAACACTATGTCAGAGAAATGCCCAGAAGTCAAGGATTTCAGAGCAAGAGTAATTAGATCTGATTTCAAAAATGTATTCAAGGAGCCAAGAAAATAACTCGGCAGTCAAACACCTGCCTGGCAAGTGCAAGGACAGAGGTTCGATCCCTGGTATTGCATGCCGCGCTGGCTCTGCGCTGAACCAGCCACTGAAACCCAGTGTGGTGGCCAGGCCTGTAATCCCAGCACTGAGGAGGCTGAGGCTGCATAACGAGACCTTGTATCAAATAAATAAAAATAAAAAATGTTTAAAAATGTATTCAATATTTCTTGAAATTAGGAAAAGAATACAGGGTCAAATTTGTGAATAACGAGAGGGGCTAATTAAACCTGTGTGAACGCTTTTCAGGCCATAACAGTTTCCTCCTGGTAGAAGGCACGGTGACTGGCCAAGTTGGCCATGAACTTAGCCTAGCGTTTACCTCGCACTCGTGCCTAAGTGAAATGCTGCCGCGAGCCAATGCGCAGGCAGCCTCACTGTTCACAGGCCAAGCTGGCCTCCATCTTGGTGTAAGGGCAGCAGCCGATTCGTTCTCATTTTTATATGAAGTTTCTTGCCCAGCCCCAGTAGCTAGAGCAGGGGCTGTCTCTTTTTTCCACCCTGGAATACCTCAGGGCACAGAGGATGCTATGTCTGACTTACCTCAGAAACCAATATACCTTGTCCAATACCTGAGACAAACATTTGTTGAATCAAAACATTAGATGACTTGATGATGAATGAACCATGGCCACACGCCCACGACCCTCGGAAGGTATCAGTCACTCGAAAGCTTCCATCAGCCCGTTGTTCCATCTTTTTTTATGTCCAACTTGAAAAGCCAGGAGGTAAACGATTTGGAGCCCATGTCTCGGTTCCTGACACATTCTGAGAGGGTGTTCTACCCCTTCAGGTTTTTTATGTATTTGTTTTGTGTTTGGTAAGTCATTTGTTCTTTTTACATTTTTAGAAACAGGGCCAGGCATGCTGGCATACACCTGGAATCCCAGCGCTCAGAAGGAGGATCATTGAGAGTTCCAAACCAGCTTGGGCTACAAAGTGAGCACAAGGCCCGCCTGAACTGCATAGTGAGACGCTGTCTCAAAGAGACAATTAAAAATTATAACGAGGGCTGACCAAATAGCTCAGCAGATTAAAGTGCCTGCAAGCAGGTGCAGGGCTTGAGGCTTTGATCACCAGGCCTGCCATGCCATCCCCACCCCTGGGCAGTGCTGAGACTGCAACTGAGACCCGGCATGGCTCACACCTGTAATCCCAGCTCTTCAGAGGCTATCAACAGGCAGATCACTAGAGTCCAATCTAGTAGTGAGACCCTGAACACCCTGTAGACCCTTCTCTACAATACAAAAATAATTAATAATAATAATGAAATAAAATTTTAAAAACAAAATTTTCCTTGGTACATGTCTGCAGTACAGAGTAATCCGCTCTGTAGGAGTTGGCGTGCATACGGGGCCCACCTTAGTTCCTTTCCCTTCCCTTTCCCTTCCCCTCCTCTCCCCCACTCTATCTCTCGGTCCCATCCCATGTGCTTAAAGACCTACCTCTCTGCTTCCTCTGATCTGCCTTTTATTTTGCCCTCTCCATTATGCATGTACAGCACACTACAGCTCTCCTATAAGGAACATCACCCACCATTCTCACGGGTGTCTGTGTGCAGAGCTTCCAGTGAAAACAGCAGCTATTCTAGGTGCCGATTCCCTAGTTCAAGATTCACTTGCTGACTTCCTAAATTTGGATAGCTTTCATTGATGAAAGTTTGTTATCTCTTTGTCAGAAAGTTCCAACAGGGGCCAACCAGATAGCCAGATAGCCAGATAGCTCAGCAGATTAAAGCACCTGCTCAGGTAGATGCAGGGACTAGGGTTCGATCCCTGGCATGCCATAGTTCCGGCCCTGGGGCACTGCTGAGACTGCAATTGAAACTGAGCGTGGTGGCACATACCTATAATCCCAGCATTTGGGAGGCTGAAAGCAGGAGGATCACTATGAGTCTAATCTGTGTAGTGAGACCCTGTAGACCCTGTACTAAATACAGCAGAAAAAAAAAGATAAGTTAAAATAGAATTGTTTTTAGCTCATGGTAAAATGAGTACTTGATTATTGGTAGTCTACTAAGGATCTAGTACCTCCATTACTCTTAGAAGGCAATAGCCACTATTTAGAAACCTATGTGCTAGGCCTATAATCAACATAACATGCAGGGCCTTCGGCAAGGTAGCTCAGCAGACTCAGCATCTACTTAGGCAAGCACAGGGACAGGGGTTCGATTCCCCACACCATGTGCCACATGGGGTGCACTGAGCTGATTACCAAGATTGGGCGTGGTGATGCACACCTGTAATCCCAGCACTGGGGTGACTGAAAACAAGAGGATCACTAAGTGTCTGAGCTGCACAATGAGACCTGTACCAAAATACATTAAAAAAAAAAAGAAAAATGGAGGTCCTTACCAAGGTATGGAGTAGCATGATAATTCCCACCTGTCACTTTTAAGAAAAGTGGGATTCCTCTTCCAAGGTCCCAGTGCAAGTACTGGCCCACTGTGGGTGACCTGAGAGTCACACTTACACTATAAATCACTCTCCCACCCTCCCTGCTTCTCTTAATTTTCATAGTGTAATTTTTTTTATATGGGTCTCGCTTATCTGTGTTTTTCTAATTTGAGCATAGGAGCACAGTGGTTTTTTATGATCCTTTCTATGATGCCCAGCAGATTCATCCTCAAATGTGCCTGCCTTTATACACATATTTTAATGAAAGTTTTTAATGCAATGCCCCATGACTGCACATTACAATACAATATACACGCATTTGCCACCCTTGCCTGAATGGTCACGAAATAAGATTGAGTGATTAAAGTAGGGAAAGGGGATGGAAAATTTATTTTAGATTATTATATGCATATACCAATGCCCTGTAAAGAACATAAACAAACATTATGTATTCAAAATATACACTAGCAAATTTTTTTTTCAAAAAAGATCAAGTGATTAAGGCAATGTATTTCATGTTTTGGGTTTTTTTGCATTTATATTTGTAATTTTATTTGTATACGTTTGTGACATAAATAATTACATTCACTTTGGAGAATTGGTAATATATTGCATCTTGCTCATTTATTTATTTATTATCCATTTTAATGAGAAAAGATAAAATAGCAATGAAACAGTTTCAAAACAGGTTAGTAGGATGGTTAAAATAATTAATACATTACATATTCAGAGGACAGGATGCAGACATGATATCGTGTCTAAGCAATATTAGTGCAAACTTTTATTTTCAATGAACTAAGAGAAAGTAGCTGCATATCTATCCTAACCCGTGTGTGTGTGTGTGTGTGTGTGCGTGTGTGTGTGTGTATTCTCTATTTTTTTCACAACAAAATTGTCCTTTATTTATACTTTTGTGAAGTTAGTAATGTATGATACTAGATTGCCTAGCAACTGATAGTTAACCTTAACCAGACAAGATGTTCATCTTAGGAGTGAGATAGCTTGTTTGTTTTAGGCACTGGACCAAGTCCCCCCTACAGTTTCATAGCTCCCAATATATCCCCTTTTTCATTTTGTTTTGTCAGAGATGGGTATTCTACTGCAGTTAGAGAAGCTGTATTTGGAGAAGTCTTCAAAGGACCTTTTCATATTTAAAACCAGTCTAAAGATAATAGGTGCTTGAATTCATCAAAATAACTTAACACAGCCCAATAGTACATAACAGTAGTGGGCTATCAGCAGAACTGGCAATTGTCAGAAGTTGTTGACTTGAGCTGTTTACAGCTCAGCATATCGACATGGCAGTATTTTTCATACCTCCTTGTGGTTAGACTTTTCTGCTGGATGGTTAGGACCAAGTTAAAGCAAGACCTATATAACTAAAAATGTAACTTTTGTATCTGACAAGGTCAGTCAAATCCCCTGAAGATTTACCCTAAAACCATGTACAGCACCTTGTAGATTTTTTGTCAGTATCAGCCATCTGGATGAGTGTTTTTGGTTTTTTGAGACAAGTCTCAGTACGCAGTTCAGGCTGGCCTTGAGCTCATTTTACAGCCCAGATTGGTCTCAAACTTGCAACAACCCTCCCGTCTCAATCTCCCAAGTGCTGGGATTACAGGTGTGTGCCGCCATGCCCAACTTCATGCTTTCTTCCTACACAATCATGCCCCCCTTGGAAGTCCCCTAGCAACCGAGAGAGAAATAACAAAGCACTCCAAACTGTTTTTTGAAAGGCAGAGACTGATGCAAAGCCTGAGCTCCATTCCTTTTCCTGAGCCAGTTGTGGTCTGGAGAAAAGACCTTGGCACAGTGACTGGAGTTCTCATCCGGCTCAGCAGCTGCCGGGTTTCAAATGACAGCAGCAACACGACTTTCTGACCTGGCCCCCATAAAGTTACTAAGCACAGAGCGAATGGCTAGGAATAGTTGTAGCTTCTGTCCAGCTTTGCCTTCAGAGATCTGTCAGTCTAGCCAGCTCCACCCCAAGTATTTTAAATATCAACAGACCTGTCCCCTCCACCTAGAGATTTGAGTTTTGCTTTTGGTTTATGGCACTGGGGATTGAACTCAGTAGTGTTATACCACTGAGTGACAACCTCAACTTTTAGAAAAAAGTAACATCTAAGGGCCTGCCAGATAGCTCAGCAGACTAAAGCACCTGCTTTGGCAGAGCGCACCAGCCCAGGTTTGATACCCAGTATGCCATGCTGAGATGGCAATTGAGACTGGGCCTGATGGTGCGCGCCTGAAATCCCAGAGCTTGGGAGGCTGAAAACAGGAGAATCACTATGAGTCACATCTGTGTAGTGAGACCCTGTAGACCCTAAAAATAACTAAATAACTAAAAATAACTTTTAGTTTTGAGATAGTCTTGCTAAATTCTCCAGGCTGGCCTTGAATTTGCAGTTCTCCTGCCTCAGCCTACCAAGTAGCTGGAATTACAAACATTCACCATCATGCCTACCTTCTACTTAAGATTTGTTTTCTAATTTTCTTGTTCATACAGATTTCACTTTGTTTTTCAATTTCTATTTCTTGTTAGTTCATGTTTATAGCACACACTGGTTAGATTCTTCCTGGGGGCCAGCACATATACATAATGCATCTTACTCGTCCCTCCCTTCCTTCTGTCCACTCAAAAATTTTAAGGAATTATGTACTGTTATTACATATTATGCATGATATTACATATCAATGATGTGGTTCTAAGCATGAAAACCTCCCAACTAATAGGTTTTGAATACTATTACAGGTAAATAGGAGTAGGTCATCTCGGGTCATTTGTTTGCATATATGTACATTTATATGTGTGCTTTCCGTTGCTAAGATGGGAGAGCGAGAGACCAAATGGAGGATAATTTTACCCAAATGCATAATCAGTTGGTGCCTGCTCTTCTTTTTCTGTTGCTGCCACTGTCACTCCTTCCCACCACTTGATATCTTGGATTGAATGTCTGCTCTTGCTATGTTTAGCATCTATTTTTAGCTTGGCCAACTGACTTACTATGGAGCCATGTGAGTGCTGCTATTTTAAAATAAATAATAGTTGCCCCTATTATTCTAGAACCCACTGGAGGCCCTACAGAAAATCACTGCATGCCTCTTCCACTCCTCTGCACGTTTCAGGACCTAAGATCATGACGTGAAACCCTCATTGAGCAAGCTAGTCCTGTAGGTCCCGCTGCTTACTGTGGCTTGCATAAACTGTCTCAACTAATCCTCAAAACTCATCCTGTGTCGGTAGGCATTTCCTGTCTTCCAAAGCTCACTGTTCCTCCAGAAAGAATGCTAGCGCTGTGTGCTGAAGGCAAAGGTCACAGGCGTTGCTGCCACTCCATCCTGAGTTCAGATCACATCTGCCACTCGAGAGCACGAACCTGGGCAAATCACCTGAGCTCTCGGAGTCTCAGATTTTTCATTTGTAAAATGAGAACAAAAACTCCTTGCAGATTGTTATGAAGAAACAGCAATTGAGTTGCTGGAGTGTATTAGGCACTACAGTGGCTGACAAAGCACCTGCACTATTTGTGCATGTATTTATTTACTGTGACACTAAGGATGGAACCCAAAATCTTTGTACTGAGCTGCATTCCGGGCTTTTTAAAAAGTTATCTTGAAGGACCAGCCAAATAGCTCAGCACGTTAAAGCACCTGCAAGCAGGCATGGGGCAGGAGTTTCAATCCCCAGGCCTGTTGTGACGGCTCCACCCCAGTGGCACTCTGAGATGGCAATTGAGACTGGGCATGGTGGCACACACCTGTAATCCCAGCTCTTGGGAGGCTTAAACAGGCAGATCTCTTTGAGTGAGACCCTGAATAGCCAAAGACCCTTCCTTAAAATACAAAAAATATAAGGTTTATTGCAAGTGTTAATGTTTAATTGTTTGACTAATCTTACATATCTATATCTATTAATCTAAAGAGATTTGATGACGAAAGTATGTAATACAACCATTGTTAAATTTTTCTTGTTTTGAAAATCCTGTACTATATGTACTCTTGCTTGCTACTGTTTTCCTATCTTTGGTTCTGCTATTTTTACTCTTTAAAATAAAAACTAATAAAAAAAGAATTAAAAAAAAAAGTACTTAGAATAAGAAAAAAAATACAAAAAATAAATAAATAAAAAATAAAAAGTTAGGGCTGGCGAGATGTCTCAGTGGTCTAAAGCACCTGCTTAGGCAAGCTTAGGCAACTTCAGGGACCGAGGTTCAGTCCCCAGCACCGCATGCTGCCCTAGCCCCAACCCCAGGGCAAGCTGAGCCAGCCATAATATAAATATTACTTTGTTTGTTTGTTTGTTTTTGCAGTACCAGGGATAGAACTCAGGACCTTACACTTACTAGGCAGGCATTTATGCCACTGAGCTATATCTCTGGCCAGCCATAATATAAATAAATAAATAAATAAATAAATAAATAAATAAATAAATAAAGTTATTTGTAGAGATAAGAAACTAGCATCTTAAGAAGCGGGAGAACAATAAACAAAGTTAAGGGTGGGTTGTAACCTGTTACTTAGGGATTCCAGAAAATTGGGATTTAAGAAGGTGGGTAACAGCTCATCCTGATTGTTGTCTCCACCCTTACTTGACATGTTGATGGTTACCTCCTCCCCTCCTTGTAATCCTGTAATTTAACAATCCTGTAAACCTAGCGTTAAACAAATAGTGAAGGTCAACAGAGGTTATAGTCCTAAATAAAAAGGAGCTGCTTCTGGAGCTCTGGGCTCACTTCGAGAGAGACAGATCTCAGGGAGACCTCTGAAGCTACATTCATCAGGTCTTCTCATCGTTTCTCTTGGCACCGGGCCATAACACACAACAGTTATTCTGAAACAGAGTCTAGATAAGTTACCCAAGTTCCTAAGGCGGGACTGGAACTGTATCACTCCTGCCCCAGCCTCCCACAGTGCTTGTGCTGTCATGCCTTGCCTGGGGTGTTTTAGTTTTTTGTCCTGGAAAAACAGAAAGCAAAAGCAAGAGAGTTTGGCAGGTGCACAGCTGTGAAGGAAGGAGTCCCTGCAGACTCCCGGAGTCCTGATCCACAGGCCATTTCCCTGGGAGTCGCCACAGGTGCTGCAGTCACCAGTGTGGCCTTTCAACACCTTCCAGGCCTTCAGGTAGAAACCTTCCTGCGGTGCCCTCCTCTCCTGACTGGTCCCCGGCAACTGTCGGACCCTGCGCTTTGGGGTGGCTCCGGCTTAGCTGAGTGCTAGGCCCAGAGCTGCCACCACCACAGGCCCGCTCTGTCTGCTTAGCCGCCAATCTCACATTAAAAAGCAACTCATTTTGCAGAACTACTACAAGCACTAAATCATTTTATTCTGATGGTCTGAATAAACTGAAAATAAATTATGAGTGTCTGGCTAACCCATGGCTTCTGCTGGGCAGGCTACTTCAATGTTTACAGAATGTAACTTAGATTTCTGGCTCTAGGATTTTGCAAGTTTCTTATGGACTTTCTCAAGCAGCTGCTGTCTGCTAAAATATTTTATTCGCTCTCCTAAGCAAGGATTTTAGCTTCTCCCTCTCTCTGTGCCTTCCCTCCCGAGCTAGAGGTAAACCCAGGGCCTTGCATGATGCTAGCAAGCCCCTGTCATTGAGCTGCAGCCCAGCCCCGTTTTCATTTTTCTGGGCATTTCCTAGCCCCCAGGCCCGGTCTTAATCAGCCCCAGGCTTCCTAGCAGTTGCTGGGAGGATGAAAATTGCGATGGTGCCGCCTCATACGTTAACATTTGAAATGATCTGCGTGCAATTTTACAACAAGAAGACTCTCATTTTATATCATAAAAGCGATCTGAGAAGTCCTTAGAGATGCTTGATATTCTTAATCTCCCTTATGTACAATCTCGTTTTGAAAACTAGTTTATTTGCCTTAAGCAGTTAACATTTATAGAGATTGCTTTATTATTCATATGCTATAATTTTATCAGCAAAAATCAAACATACAAGGGCTGGAGTTGCCCCCAAAATATTTTGAAGAAGTCTATTCTGATTTTGTAATGGCTAAGTATAATTCACTATCCTGTTCATCCTATTTTAAAAACACACAGGTTTAAAATTCAGCACCTTGGGCCGGCGAGATGGCTCAGCAGTCTAAAGCACCTGCTTAGGCAAGCTTAGGCAGCTGCAGGGACCGCAGTTTGATCCCTGGTACCACATGCTGCGCCAGCCCCACCCCCAGGTCAGGCCAAGCCAGCCATAATATTAAAAAAAATAATAAAAATTAAAAAAATAAAATTCAGCATGTTTAGTCAAGTTTTTATAATGGATTAGGCATCTTTGGACAAACGGTTTAGTTTTCATTTGAATATCCTTTAGGCAGAGTTTAGGAGTTATGATGTAGTCAATCTATTCTAACATGGTTCATTTAACTTGTTTAATGTATGCATATTGCCAGACTTAAGTGGGACTTTTCAAGGAATTTAATTTGGTTTCTTTGTAATCTAGTCTTTGAGAGTTTATAAAAAAGCAGCTTTCTGTGAAAAAGATAGTGTGATTTCAAATTCCTTTTTCACTACTTAAAAAGGCCTAACTATTTTTTTGAGCCAGTAATATAGGCACATGGCATGAAACTCAAAAGGTACAAAGACTGAAGGATGACATGCAGCCCCCAGCACAGACCACAGCCCTCTCTTTACAATTGTCAGTTGCTGCTCTCTACTTTTAAAAAGAGGTAAATATTTAAATTCTTTGATTAGTGTCTTGTTATATTCTTTATACAATAACCAAAAATCTGGGATCACATCAAATCCTTTCAGAGTCTTATACAAAGTTCTTACTTTACATGTGAAGCACAGAGAAAATAAAATTTTCACATTTTCTTGGATCTTGGAACAGTTCTCTCTTACCCAGTGATATAGCAATGACTGTAAACTCTGCTACAGATAAAAGAAATGACTATGATGACCAGATGATGTATTTTAATTAAATAGAACGCTAATTTCATTAAAGAGCATAGCAAAGTCTTTTATTATTTGATAATCATTTTTGTATCTACTTTATATTTAATTTGCAAATTCTTGAATTAAAGCTTTTTGTGGGGCAACTCGTGCTCAGAATGCTGGGGTCAGCTGGGGTGGCCTCAGGATTTATTCTGTACTCCATGGGGGATAATGTCAGAAGGGGTGAAGGAGCATGTGCTGGGACCAATTCTACCTTGTTCAGCAGGACCCAAACTGCAGAGGACAAAGCCGGGGATAGTGGCTCACGCCTGTAATCCCAGCACTTAGGATGTTGAAGCAGGAGGATCTATGTGAGCTCAAGACCAGCCTGAGCTACAAAAGTGAGCTCAAGGCCAGCCTGAACTGCATCGCAAGACCTTGTCTCGAAAAGACAAAAATTTAAAAAAAACTGCAGAGGACAAGCTATTGAACAGAAAGGGATTATAGAAGCAGCAAAGAAAAATGAAATTCATTACAAAATAGGTGATGTCCCAACGGAATAGGAACTCAGGTTAGAAGACAGAGAAATATTCCCCATATCCTGGAGGAGAGAGTAAAGAATGAGCAGTGCACAGAAGACATGAAGATGAAAAGCAGATTTATATGAAACAGAAAATCTCCTTTGTAAAGAGACCAGCAGAGAACTCTTACCTCCACCAGTTCAGACTCCACTGAGAAGGCATCCCTCTGCTCCACGCTTGGGAAAGGAAGAGCCTGGGCACCAGCTTCAGCACTGGGGAAACCTTCCTCCGGCCTGGATCCTGGGTGCCGTGAGACAGCAAGAGCCACCACAATCAGTGAACTGCATTATGGTAAAAAGTCAAGTCACTTCTATAGATATGACTTTATCAACGAATAAAAGAAGCTGGGCGTGGTGGCACACACCTGTAATCCCAGCACTTGAGAGGCTGAGGCAGGAAGATCAGCGTGAGTTCGAGATCAGCCTGGGCTACAAAAGTGAGCTCAAGGCCAGCCTGAACTGCATAGCGAGACCCTGTCTCAAAAAGACAAAATAAGTAAGCAAGTAAGGGGGCCGGCGAGATGGTTCAGTGGTCTAAAGCGCCTGCTTAGGAAAGCACAGGCAACTGCAGGGACTGCGGTTCGATCCCCGGCACCACATGCTGCACCAGCCCCCACCACCAGGGCAGGCTGAGCCAGCCACAAAATAAAAATAAAATAAAGAAACAAACACAACAAGCAAACAAACAAATAAATAAATAAATAAATAAAATTAAAAAAAAAGAAAAGAAAGTAAGCAAGTAAGTAAATAAATAAATAAAATAAAAGAAGTTTTAAAATGAACTGTAGTTACTGAACTTTTTTTTTAAGTCATATTTTATTTTATTTTTTATTTATCTTTTTATATTACGGCTGGCTCAGCCTGCCCTGGGGGTGGGGCTGGTGCAGCATGTGGTGCCAGGCATTATACTGCGGTCCCTGTGGTTGCCTAAGCTTGCCGAAGCAGGCGCTTAGACCACTGCACCATCTCACCGGCCCAGTTATTGAACTTATAATAGCTTTATAGTATCTCATTAAAGTTAAGCATTCCTTTTAGCTTGCATAAGAAACATGAGATTATAATCTACGGAATCCTAAATTCTTTTAGACTTAAACCCTACACTTGGTTTAGTAGTCACCATTCTGTTTATGAATTTGCCTAAAGTTGATTTTCCCTCCTTAGTTTACTACTTTGAGGAACATCACACTGTCGCCAATGTTCAGTACTTACGGGACATTTAGGATCCTTTAGGAGCCACCCACGGAGCCATCTTGGAGAGTAAGGGCAGTGAGCTCTCTCAAATGACCCATACAATAAGTGAGAAAAGTAAGATTTTTATTTTTGGAGAATTATCCTCAAGATTCCATAGAATTAATCAAAATATGAGCTTGGGCTAGGAATGGTGACATGTGCCTGTAACCCCCACATCCAGGAGGCTGAGGCAGGAGGATCACTGCAAGTTTAATGCCAGCCTGAATTCCATAGCAAGACCCTGTTCTAAAAAAAAAAAAAACTAAAACAAAAAAACACCAAAACCATAAGCTTTAGGGCTGGGGAGATAGCTCAGTGGCACAAGTGCCTGCCTGGCAAGTGCAAGGTCCTCAGTTCAATCCCCAGTACTGAAAAAAACCAAAACAAAAAACATAAGCTTGAATAAGACATGAAAATGAAAAAAAAACAAAAAACAAAAAACAAATCTCACTAAAAAAAGAAACCACACAGACCTTGATGATAACATAGGACAACAGCTGGCAAGGTAGAACTGTGGCTGGTGTCGGAAGAGAGGAGCTCCGATTTGGGAGACAATTCATCCGAAAAATCTGAAAGGACAGTAGAGAAAAATGGAGTAACTAGAGAGTTCCATCAGAATGAAAGTTACTTTGAAGAAGAAAACCGGGACGAGTTCTCAAAGTGGAATGCAGTTTCTCTGGTAGGTGGAGCTCAGAGTTTTGTATCCTGAAGAAAAACTGAACAAGTGTCCCTGATTGAACACAAAGTCCTTGTAAAGGTTCCTACATGTCCTGGAGAACACAAGTAAGGTTTTGGCGTTTATTTTATTTATTTGTTTGTTTATTTATTTTTGCGGGACCTGGGATCTGTTCTGATGTTATTTTAATAGAAATTTTTGAGTACACAATACTGTTTGACATGCCATAGGTGCTCAGTATTCACTAGATAAATGTTCATTAAGTTTTAGACTCTGAATAAAATAAAGAAAACCCCCCCCCTTTCTTTTTTAAAAAAAAGTGTTTTGTGAACCTATATAGGATTTGGAGAAAATCTAATTTCCTCTAACTGTAAATCCTTATGTTCCTAAAGTTTTTCCACGGACAAATTGCAAAAATCATAGGGGGGGCCTATGGTGTAACCAGCAATAGAGCCCGTGCTAGCATGCAGACGGCTCTTGGTTCGATTCCCAGAACACCAAGGGGGAAGTCTTCACTCGATGTTCTAAGCATGTCATGTCTAATCATCACGAAAGCCCAGCGCGGTGGCGTTTGCTGTCCTCCTTGGAGCTCACAGCATCCAGGTCACAAGCATCAGCAGCACAGCAGGCGGCACAAAGCCGAGGCCCACACCCAGCTCGAAGGACCTACATCTCGGCCCACAAAAACACCGAATGTTCTAGTTTCAAAAGCAGACGGGCTGCTCGACAGCGTGGGCTCCTGTCCTCCAGGCATGCGCCAACTGCCTAGCGATGCGCGTGTAAACAAGACGGAGTCAGGGAAACGCAGTAAAAGGATTTAGGGGAAGCGACAGTGGAGGTGAAATAAGCCAACGAATTAGAACGCAAAGCACTGGTCAGCTGCCAGCATCCTCCTGCGAGCAGAGGTGGCCCTGCCCTGGCCTGTCCTGACCAACATCAGATTAATGCTTGGGATCAGCGGGGCGACTGTCCCAGGGCAGCTTTCTCCGTGCCTACTGGACAAATGAAGGAGAAAGCATATATGTGTTGTGCTGATCAGATCTTTAGCTGTCACAATATTTTTTAATCATAAAAATTATACCTGACATTGAATTTAAGATTAAATAAATCATGATGGGACTGAAAGCAGAGCTTAGTAAGAAATGAGGCCCTGCGTTCCACCTCAGCACCCAAATAAAACAAAATCATAGCAGGCACTAGAATATATCAATGCTAAAGCAATAAAATTTGACAAAGATAAATGTTGCATCTTAAATATAAGCTTCTACAATTGATTGGACAGTGAGCCAGTATGGGTTGTTATGGTTTGTGTCTAGTTGTCCCCCCAACATACAGTCATGGGGCAGGGACTTCTACATGGGGGATCCAAGGGTGGAATTATGGACCCGAGTACTGCTGGGATTATGGGTGTGGCTTGAGGGAGCGAATAGCCTGAGGGAGAGAGCCTGAGTGGAATCTAAGAGAGGCAGAGAGACAGACTCTCTGTTGCCTCAGTTGTCTCTGTTGCTGCTGTTGGCTTTGTTGCCATGGTAGCTATTCAGCTGTCATGAACTGGATGCGCACTGAAATGGCAATTGAGACAGGGCGTGGTGGCGCGTGTCTGTAACCGCAGCTCTTGGGAGGCTGTAAGCAGGCGGATCACTATGAGTCTGACCTAATAGTGAGACCCTGAACACCCTGTAGACCCTCCCACCCCCACACCAGAAAAAAAAATCGCTAAACCTAATCATTCCCAAGGGTTCCACCTCTAGACACCGAGGTCTATTTATTTATTTATTTCTGGATTGGGGATTGAACTGATGGCTTTCTCATTAAGCTGCATTCCCAGCCTTCTGGCTAAACCGCTAAATTGCCCCAGCTGCTCTCAGCCTCCCAGCGGACTGGGATTACAGGTATGCACCACCACACCAGCTCAACACCCTGATCATATTAAGTTTCTACTTTTAATAACTCAAAATAGGAGCCTGGTGCCGTGGTAATTCCAGCACTCAGAATTGCTGCAAGTTCAGTGCCCACCTGGTCTACACAGCAAGACTCTGTCTCAAAAAAAAAAAAAAAGAACAACAACAAAAACCCTTCAAACTAGGCATGGCAGTGTGTACCCATAATCCCAGCACGCAGGAGGCTGAGGCAGGAGAATCCTTGTGAGTTCCAAGACCAGCCTGGGCTACAAAGTGAGCCCATGGCCAGCCTGAGCTGCAGAGTGAGACCCGGTCTCAAAAAGAAAAATAATAATAATAACAAAAGAAGTATTATAGTAGCATATTGTCAAGCATGATTTATTTTTAAAAGTGTATCAGAAGTAAGAGGAGTATTTTGAATATTTCAATGGAGATTAATGGCAATGTGCATTTTTACTGTCAAAATAGCCTTAAGTGCAAATATTCACTGTATTTTGGTTTATTTGTTTTCTTTTCATCTTTTATTTATGTATTTGGAACAGGGTCTCGCTACACTGCTTGAACTCATAGTGATCCTCCTGTCTCTGCCACCTCAGTGCTGGGATTACAGGCATTCACCACCACACCTAGTTTCCAGCTGGTACAGCACTCCTGGGGTTCCAGGCAGACGTGACATGCAGTACCAGGGATTGAACTCAGGTCCTTGCATTCGCTGGGTGGTGCTTAGACCGCCAAGCTGTCTCCCTAGCCCTTCACTATATTTTTGATCACCCTCATACTTCAACCATTTATAGCAATTTCCACCAAATGAAAATGTCATAGTGCATCTGCATCCATCCTATTCACGGAATCTGGCACCTTGGGACTTCTGGCTCTTCCCCTAAGCCAAAGCGACCATGAGGGGAAGCATTTTGAATCCATTCAGGACACTGAGCCAGCCACAACAGCACAACTAAAGGCACTCAAAAGAAAAGTGGTATAACTCTTTTAGAAAGTAGCAAAAATGATAGGATAAATATGTTCAAAGAGGGAATATTTGGTTTTTTTTAAACTTTATTTGTTTGTTTGTTTATTTATTTATTTATGTTATGGCCGGCTCAGCCTGCCCTATGGGTGGGGCTGGCACAGCATGTGGTGCCAGAGATGGAACCACGGTCCCTGTGGTTGCCTAAGCTTGCCTAAGCAAGTGCTTTAGACCTCTGAGCCATCTCGCAGACCCTGAAGAGGGAATATTTTAATTCAATCAAAATTAATTTTAGTCATTCACTATAACTTTCAGTCACACCCTGTAATATCCTCTTCAAGTGCCCAAAGGTTTTAAGGTTAATGTGGCTTCCTTTATGTAGTTTTGCTCTGGCGCCTACACTTTCAAAGTCATATCCAAGAAATTATGGCCAAATCTAATGTCATAAAATTATACACCTATGTTTTCTTTAAAGAACATTTTGGGTCTCATTGACTTTGAGTTAATATGTGTATGGTACAAGGGTCTAACTTCCTCCTGTTCGCAGTAGATTGCCAACTGGTGGTCCTCTTGCTACACCCAGCTGAGTTGAACTAGCATGATGCTGGGTGTGGGAGGCTACGTGAGGATTATTTCCAGCAGTGTAAGAGGCAGAACTGGAGAAGCTGTCGGAGCTGCTGGAAGCTGCTGTTCTCCTAGGCTGTTCTGTTGGGTGACCTTGCCATGCTGGCTTTCCTGGTGAACTTGGGATGCTCTCCTCAGAGCAGGAGCTTGGGACCTCATTGTCGCTGAGAATGGCTGCTGTTCACTTTGGGGAGCTCTGGTGCTTACCTTGAGCGTTGCTTCCTGCCTCAGTGCAGATCCCTCAGCCTGTTGCACAGGTCCTTCGTCCCAAGAGCAGACTTTCTAGCTTCTACCACTGACTTTAGACCTTCCTAGTCAAATCCATGAACGAGGCCTGCATGAGACACTGTCAGGGACTCTAGGCCTCCAGCTGGAGGAAGCATTGCTATGAGCTCTAGGTCTGCAGCTGGACTCATGCAGGATGTTAAGACCCAGCCCCCCAGCTGGATTTTTTAGTCTTTAGTATGTGGACAGATTTTCTGCACTCTTTGTATATGATTCTTTAGGTGGTTCACTATAAAAAGGATCTTATAAAATGTGTCCTATGTTGTATTGTTCTCCTCGTAAACCCCAAGCTGTGACACTATCACATATGGATATCCAGTTCTCCTAACACTGTTTGTGGAAGAGACTGTCATGGCCCCATCAGGTGGCCTCGGCCTTGGTTTCTGATGAGTGCTTTGTTGTACTGCACTGGTGTAGAAACTTTTTCTATGGCACACTTTTCATTCATGTAACTTTAGAACATATTTTGAAATCAGAAAATTGAGCTCTCAACTCCCCAGCAATTAGAAAAAAGTGCGTAAATACTGGAATTATTTTATAGCCAGTGTTTTTTAGTGGCCAGAAACTCACATGGTTACATTATCTTTGTACAGGTGAAGTTAAAATCAGTCATCTGGGAAAACAATAGGTAGCCACAATAGGTCACAGCACACTGAGTGTAGCTTTTCTTGCCTTTATTTTTTAGTTTTTAATTTTTGTTTCTTTGAAACAGAGTCTAACTATGCAGTTCAGGTTGGCCTTGAGCTCATTTTGTAGGCCAGGCTGGTATTGAACTCCAGTCATCCTGCCTCCCCTCCCAAGTGCCAGGATGACAGGTGGGCGTCATCACACCCAGCATTTTCTTGCTTTGAACAACAGTGAAATGGCCAGCCACAGAGAGCTTCAAGACAGCACTCAGATGAATGAAAAGGAGCTGACAAAAACAATCAGATCACAACCTGATGAGAAAATGATTAACTATGATTCAGAACAGGAAGACATTGATGCACAATCTTGGTTTTCATTAAATGGGAACTGCAGTGTAAAAGAACAAAATTTAATATTACTTTGGCACAATGTCCTTATTCCGGGGCTGGTTGGCCAGGGAAAGCGAGGAAAAATCCCAATGTCAGCTCAATTAAGAAGTGTGTGGAGGATTTGATGATGAACATATGCAATACAACCATTGTTAAATTTTTCTTGTTTTGAAAATCCTGTACTGTATGTATTCTTGGTTGTTACTGTTTCCCCATCTTTGTTTCTGCTATTTTTACTCTTAAAAAAAAAAAAAAAGTGTGTGGAGGAGCCGGCTGTGGTGGGGCATGCCCATAATCCCAGCACTTGGAGGTGGAGGCAAGAGGATTGGTGTGAGTTTGAGACCAGCCTGGGCTACTAAAGTGAGTTCAAGGCCAGCCTGAACTACATAGCAAGACCCTGTCTCAAAAAGACAAAAAAAAAAAAAAAAAAAAGTGCGTGGAGATTGTGATGGACATGCAGAACGTTGAGCACAGCCAGGCGTCTGCAGGTGAGATGGCTACATTGAATGATGTCACCTACTCCATAGGTGCAGGTGGGTGGTCGCTGCTGTCCCCCAATGCGCTCCTGTGAGAAGAAGCAGGCCTGTGCCTCTGTAATTTGGTCCCTCGGCAGCCCCTGTTTTTCTTCTGTTCACAAGGTCACCAACGCCACATCATGAGTGTCAAAGAAAATGCCTCAGCTATTAGAAGTTTGTGTCATTACAGCATTTCCTGAACTTTATCAAAGAGTGAGTGAAATACTGCCGGAAAGTTGAACGCCATGTTTTTCTCCCCTTAGCATTTGCAGTTGATGTGGTGGGGGTATATTCTGCTCTTGTTGTTGTTTGTTTGTTTTTAAATGTACCTTAAAGTCAGATGTGGTGGCACATGCCTGTAACCCCAGTACTTGGGAAGCTGAGGCAGGAGGATGGTTTAAAGTTCATTGTGAGCCTGGGCTACAAAGTGAGCTCAAGGCCAGCCTGAACTGTGTAACAAAAACCTGTCTGGAAAAAAAAAAAAAAAAAGATGACGAAAGAAAGAAAGAAAGAAAGATATATATATATATTTGTTTTTGGTACAGGGTCTCACTGTGCAGCTCAGACTCATAGTGGTCCTCCTGTATCAGCCTCCCCAGCACTGGGATTACAGGCATGCACCACCACACCGAGTCTCAGTGGCTGGCTTGGCATGCCTGGGGCAGGGCCCACATGGCATGTGGTGCTGGGGATCAAACCTGGGTCCTTACACTTGCCTAGGCACTTAGACTGCTGAGCTATCTCCATGACATGCATACAGATAGATAGATAGATAGATAGATAGATAGATAGATAGATATGGATATAGATATAAATATGGATATATTCTTAAAGGACATAAAATAAAAACTTAAATACTGTAATATGACAGATAACCAAATAATAGTGTCTACATTAAACTGACAAACATGATATAGCTGTTTCTCATTAAATTAAGAAAGAAAGATGAATCCTACAGCTTTGTTCTTTTATTTTCCCCCAAATTCTTTGGCTCTTCTGAGTCTCTTGAACACCTGTATAAATTTCAGAATGGATCTTTCTATTTCTACAAAAACTGCCACTGGAATTTGATTACATTGAATTTGCGCATTACTCTGGGTGGCATTGCTATCTTTTTTTTTTTTTTTCTGGTACCAGGGATTGAACTCAGGACCTTGCGCTTGCCAGGCAACCTCTTATTCTACGGAGCTATCACCCCGGCCTGGCACTGCCATCTTTACAACATGGGGCTTTCCAGCTCATGATCGCAGGAGGTATTTTCATTTGATCTTCTTTAATTTCTTTCAACAATGCTTTGCACTTTCCAGTGCGCAAAGCCTTCCCTTCCTCATTTGAGTTTATTCTCAAGTATTTTGTTCTTTGATGCTATCTCATGTGGAATTGATTTTCTAATTTCCTCCTCAGAGTGTTCATTTTTCAGAGTGTACACAAAGAGCCCCCCCCCGCCTTTTTTTTTGCTTTTTATACCACCTTAGTTCAAACTGAGCACCTCAATGCAAAACTAAAAACAGAACTGTTTTTCTTACTAACTCTGAATTACTGTAAAATGTACAAGAGGTCTGCTAAGAGTTCCACACTTAAATAGATTAAATCATCTGATACATGGTAAGTTTCCTATAATTAAAATATCTAGGAAGAGGTTGGGATATAGTTCAGTGACACAGTGCCTGCCTGGCAAGCATGAGGTCCTGAGTTCAATTGTGGGCACTGAAAATAAAACAAAATAAAATACCTGAAAATTAGTGAAATATATGAAACTTATCAAAATAAGCTGGACCTTAAAAAACAAGGCCACAAGATTGTCAGTAACATTGCAATATTTATGTTACAAATTATGGATACATTATTTATTATAGTTCTAGCCAACTCTTAAGTATACAAAAAGGTGATAAATATACATCAAGAATATAGGGTTGGGGAGATAGCTCCGTGGCACAAGTGCCTGCCTGGTAAGTGCAAGGTCATGAATTTGAATCCCGGTCCTGCAAAAAAAAAAAAAAGGACAGTTGGTAAAGAATATAGTGCAGTGCCCTACACATCAGCTAGAGATAAAATGTAAAACAATAAAGTTTAAATGTATATGATTATAGTTTACTGACTGTATCATGTCCAAAAGGAACAAAACCCTCTTCCCTGCTCTGAAATAAGACCTATCTAACATCCAGAGTAATGAAAAAGAAATGAGAGCCGGGCATGGTGGCGCACACCTATAGTCCTAGCATTTGGGAGGCTGAGGTAGGAGGATCATTATGAGTGCGAGACCAGACTGGGCTACAAAGTGAGTAGGAGGCCAGCCTGAGCTGCATAATGAGAGAAGAGAAGAGAAGAGAAGAGAAGAGAAGAGAAGAGAAGAGAAGAGAAGAGAAGAGAAGAAAAGAGGATACCTGATGAAGGGAACACTGTTCTTAAAATGTATTTAGTAATTTTCACATCCCTAAACAAGTCGTGGTTACATTTGACTGCTTTACCCAATTTATTTTATTTTTTTAAACATTTTATTTTATTATTACTTTTTGCGGGGGTAGGGCTGGCGCAGCATGTAGTGCTGGGGATAAACTGTGGTCCTTGCCTACGCTTGCCTCAGCAGGTGCTTTAGACTGCTGAGCTATCCCACTGGCTCTGATTTACCCCATTTAGAAAAATAATAGACCAGTTATAACTTAGGTGCTATTAATCTGCCCTCCTGGAAACATGTTCCTGGAAACATGGGACTGTTCTCTCGTGGTTAACTTCTTAAAACATGGACTGTATATCTTAGGTAACAGAACAAGGATTACCTGAATACTGTAGTCAAACATAAATTTCTCTACAAGCTTTTTTGAGAGAGCTCAAACTAATAATTTCTACCGTTCTCGTAGATGACTACTGTTTCAGTGTGGAGGACCTGGAGGGCTAACTGTGGGTCCAGAGGGGCGTTAGTCTTTATCCCTAGTGACGAGAAATGGTTCCCTCCAACTGTCCAGAGAAACAAGGACTTGTAGATCTCATTTTTCTTTCTATTCTTGAAATATCAGTCAGAGGGATGCACGCATGGTGTTAAAAGATTAAGTTCACAACACTTAAAATCATTCTGGCATTTGGGAGGCTGAGGCAGGAGAATCATTGTGAGTTCTAGCCCTGGGCTACAAAGTGAGCTCAAGGCCACCCTGAACTGCATAGTGAAATCCTGTCTCAAAAAGACAAAATAATAATAATTAAATAATAATTCTGTATTAAAAACTTGAGTCTATCATAACTTTATTGCTTTTGGAGTCATCCTGGGCAGGTTAAATGCTGCAATTCCACTGTTCTTAATATTTGCATTTTTTAAATGTACTTAGTACAGGGTCTACAGGGTCTCACTACCAGATTGGACTCATAGAGGTTCTCCTGTTTTCAGCTTCCCAAGTGCTGGGATTACAGGCGAGCGCCTCCATGCCCAGTCTCAATCACCATTTCAGTGTGCCCTGGAGGTGGGGCCAGCATAGCATGCCAGGTATCGAACCCAGGTTGCTGTGCTTTGCCTGAGCAGGTACTTTAGTTTGCTGAGCTATCTGGCTGGCCCTTGTTCTTATCATTTATGAAGCAGAATATTTCAGCTAGTTCAAACTGGATGTGTAGTTATAACACTGACTCCTGAATAAGGCATGGTGATGTAATCCCAGCATTTGGGAGGTTGAGGCAAGAGGATGGTTGGGAGTTCAAGACCAGCCTGGACTACAAAGTGAGTTCAAGGCCAGCCTGAACTGCATAGCAGACCCTGTTAGTTATGTAGGTTCAGTAAGGTCTACTCCTCCACCTCCAGGAGAGCTTGCTATTGGGTTCTCTGGTTCCTTCTTTGGCAGCTTTGTATCTATTGCAATGAATATTTCATCTATATTCACTGGTATTTTAGCTGGCGTTTCCATGAATAATAAATTGCTGTCATCTGCACAGGACTGTTTCCCAGGAATCTACAGCTCTTTTATTTGCTAGAGCAGTCTTGTTTTTCCTAATAGATATCAGCAAGTATTACAACTTGCTTACATCTGAAGTTCTTTAGAACAGTTTTTCTCTCCTGCCAAAGGTTCATTTGTGAGGTCACACACAGCCATGGCTGCTTCTGCTCCTCTGTGTTCCACTGGTGCTAGGCGATGGTATCATTCTTGGTGACCTGTATCTCATATTTCAAACTTTTCTGTTATGTCATCAAGACACACAGTGTATGTTAGGAAAGCAGCCCCGATGGTATTATCTCCAAATTCATGCAACTGGCCTTTTTGGAGAACCAGACTCTAGGCTTGCCTTGCCAACAGCAAGCTCTCCAAAAAGTACCTGCTTGAGCTGGCATATTTTATTTACAGTATTTGACCAGCTAGGTCTTCTTGCTGCTCTACTAGCCATGTCCAGGTCTGAAAGAATTCCCTAATTTCAGATTCTTAAATGAACTTCCAAGGCTCAAGGTGTTGATTTTCTTTTCTTTTTTGGAAGTAAAGAAATCAGAGGCTTTAAGACCATATTCGCTTGTAGTGTAACTCCATCAAGGGGAAACTTGAAGAGGCGCCTTTTCTTTCTCCAGGCAGCTGTGGTTCACACCTGGAGGATTCCATACCTGCTGGATCAGAAAGCCCAAGACATGGCTACCCTTTCACAACCCTGACCTGCTGCAGAGCTATTTCCTGCTGTGGGTCTCGGTCAAAGATACAGCCTTGAGACCTCCCAGATGATGGCAGAGTGGTGAGCAGCAGAGAAAGATCCTCTCTGAGAGCTGAGGTCCAGATACTGAAATGTAGCAATGTGAGGAAGAGGAGGAGGACAGAAGTTGGTCCCAGGAACTAGGAACAAACTGAGGCCCACAGAAGGCACAAGAGAGATACCTGAACGAAGGAGGAGGAGGCGTCTGGCAGTGCTTTCTCCCAGAGCTCAGGCTCACCAAAGAAGAGGCAGCGCCAGCCTGCAGAGGTACAGCGACTCCTGGAGACCTCAGAGGCCCCCATGGGGAAACGTGCCAGTGGAATCAAGGGCTGCACGAGGCCCACTGCAGGGGCTGCTGAGTTATTCCGATTCAGCTGTCCCCCAGGAGAGGCCGATCGGCCAGAAGCCATCGTGGGCAGCGGCCAGCTGTGCTCAGAGATCAGAGCAGCTTCGGGCGGCTCCATCTAGTGACTCACAGCGTTAGGAAGAGGCTGCCAAGTTCAAGTCACCAGGTGGTCAGGAGCCAAGTTCAAGACAGCAAGAGACACATGGAGTACTGCAGGGTGAACAATGGCACCCCACGCAAACAGCTACGAGGCTGCCTGAACTCCAGTGGGACTAACGGCAGGGGCTTGCTGGGATTATCCACGGCCCTCGTGTAAATCCACAGCTGGCTTGCTGATGTCAGACCTGGACTCTGTACACTTTCTCTACCAGTGACAGCAGAGACGCACCTGGAAGTGGACACTATTTTTCTTATTTTCTAGGTTTTTTTTGTTTCTTTTTCTTTCTTTGGTACCAGCAATCAAACTCAGGGCTTCAAGACTTCCAGGCAGAGCTGGACGTGGTGGCGCACTCCTGTAATCCCAGTGCTTGGGAGGCTGAGGCAGGAAGATTGGTGTGAGTTCAAGACCAGCCGGGGCTACAAAAGTGAGCTCAAGGCCAGCCTGAACTGCATAGTAGGACCTGTCTCAAAAAGACAAAAAAAAGACTTCCAGGCAGGCACTATGCCACTGAGATACAGTCTTAAACTGTTTTCTTCTTTATATTTTTAATAAATCTAAACATGGTTTCTAGGGTTTGATTGTTGTTTTGGTTTTGTTCCTATTTTTATTTCTTCCTTCTCTGTTACCCCTCCTGTCTTTCTCACCAGTTTTCCAAAGTTTGTGGAACTTTTCTTTGTCCTCCCACCTTGTTTTTAATCTCTTCTCCTTTCTCTATTTCTCTATTTTTCCCCTTCACTCTTTAAATTTTGTCTGAGAATAAAACTACCTTACTGAGGGATGATGCTTCACTGTACACAATTTCTGGCTTATTCTGGATTTCGTTACACAATCATATATCTAGTTCACATCATTAAAGTTGCAAATTAATAGTTACCAGACTTTGTCATTTTCTAGGCTGTATTTGATCTTATTGTTATTACTTATTGTATTACTTTACCTAAGGTGGCATAATCATTCTAGTCAGTTGTTTTTTTGGTATGCTTAAGGGTCATAAATAGTACTATAGGTCAGTGCTGAAGAGACATGGGCTAGGTCAATTAGGCAGCAACTTCTCATTCTCAATAAATTAAAGAGGTGGGATCTTTCAACAGACTCAAAAGCCAGGTACAAATGGAAGATCTCTGGTAAGTAGTCATTTTTTTAAGGGTTCTAAATACTTTCAATAGGGGCTGGGGAGATGGCTCAGTGGCTTAAGCACCTGCCTGGCAAGTACAAGGTCCTGAGTTCCATCCCTGGTACCAAAAAAAAAAAAAAAGCAATTCCAACTAAATACTACTGACAAAAGATATTCACCATAAGAAATTTATAAGCATCAGCCCAGCAATTAACTAAAAAAAAGAAAAGAAGAAAACAAGTAGCTAGAAGAATTTCAAAGCCACCCACCTGGACTCTCTGAAGTAGTAACAGCAGCAATAACACGGCAGATGAATGAGACTCTGGGAAAAAATCAAATCAGAAAGTGTTTCTCAAGTAACTATGATAATGGTGAGCATAATCCAAGACATGCTTAGTGACGCTAGAACAGATACAGGTTTTTTTTTTCAAATGGAGGAGTTTAGGAAAATGATGGAAACTATGACTAGCCAGTATAGGAAAGAAATGGAATCATGAAACAGATTCAAACAGATATTCAGGAGATGAAAAATTCCACTGAAAGCTTATGCAGCAGAATGAATCAATGTGAAGACAAAATATCAGTCCTAGAAGACAGGCTTGTGGTAAGCAATCATGAAAAGAATTTTTTTTCTTCAGACAAGGTCTTGCTATGTAGTTCAGGCTGGCCTTGAATTCACAGGAATCTTCTTCCCCCAGCATGCAGAGTATTGGGATTAAAGGCATGTGCCACAATACAAGAATATTTCTTAAAAATAGCAAGAGACCATGAAAGATTAATCTAGCAGCTGCTAGATAATGCAAAGAATAACATAAGATTACTTGAAATCAATAAAAAAGTCAGGAAGTCACATAAATGATATAAAAATCTGTTCACAGATACCATGGCAGAAAACTTCCTTGACATGGAAAACAAATTTGACATATAAATAAGTGAGGCATACAGAACTCTAATTGGCCATGATCAAACAAAATTTATAACAAGGCATGTAATAGACAAGAGCCCAGAAATTGAACAGAACTGCATAATAAATGGTGTTAGAGAAAAGAAACAAATCACTTATAAAGAAAGCCCATCAGAATCACAGTTAACTTCTCAATACAAACTCTTAAATAAAGGACAGCTTGAAGTATTTCAAGACCTAAAAGAAAACAATCTCCAACCCAGACTGATGTAGCCAGGTAAGCTATCTTTCAAAACAGATGGAAAAATAAGGTGCCTCTATAATAAAGAACACCAAAGAAATTCATGACTACCAAATTAGCATTCCAAAATGCTCCATAGGACATTCTAGAAAGAGGTAGCAAGGGCTACAACTCC